>JBBPBX010053066.1:0-23973 GCA_038048925.1 Garcialebias charrua
CGCTGGAGCAGCCTACCGACGGGGCGTGTGCTTCGCCACGTAGCACGATGCCACCGGGTCAGGCGGTGGACAAACGGCCTGCTGTGGCTGCACCTTCGCGGCCGGCGAAGCGTGCCAGACGGCGACAAGTTGTCCACCAGAGTGGATCACCTCACCGCCGAGCTGGCCCGCATGAAGGCCCTCCTCCAGTCCTTTCAGACTGATGATGGCCAGGAGAGGGCGCTCCCTCCCGAGCGGGATGACGCATCAGTCGCTGGCGACGATGCTCTTTCATTGGCGGCCTCTGACACTCACTTCCGTGAGGACCTTTCAGAGCAGGGCTCCGGGACGTCTAGGTCTGACTCCGTTGTCTCCCAGGACAATACGGAGGAGTCCGTGACAGCCGTAATCCGAACGGCTCTTGCCCGCCTGCAGATTAGTGTCCCTCTGGCCCAGCCTGCAGCTTCCAGTGCGTTTTTTAGGCGCCGTACATCGGAAGCGACCCTTGTGGTTCCCCCCTCGGACGAGTATGTTCAGGAACTACATGCCTGCTGGTCAGACACCAGGGCGTTCTCACGTCTGACACGGGATGGCAGGGTCCTGGCATCCATGCAGGAGGCACCCAAGGTTGGCCTGGGGCAGATGCCTGCGGTGGAATAGAGCATCGCCTCTCTTATCGTCCCTCCTGACAAGGCCTTGCGGCCCAATGCCCGTTGTCCGCGGCCTCAGTGCCGTATTACTGACAACCTTCTCTGCAGGGCCTATGATTCTGGGGCCCGCATGGGCCGGATTGGGAACTCTCTTTCCCATCTCATGCTGGCCCTGTCATCCTCCTTGGAATCTGTTACGATGGACCATCCCACGCAAGGCCTGGTTGATGCATCTCTGCAGGCCTTTGTCTTGATGACAAGAGAGGTTGGCCGAACACTCTCCACACTGGTGCGTGCTCGCCGCCAGGTCTGGCTGGCGCAGTCGCCACTCACTGAGCCTTGTAGGAGAACCTTACGGGACCTACCTGTGGTTCCGGGGGAACTGTTTGGCTCTGCAGCACTAGACGCCTTGGACCGTACTGCTCAGGCGTCTCGTACGAGGCAGCAGCTGGCGGGGCTTCATAGACGTGATCGCCAACCGGCTGGCACTTGGACGGGTGCGGGCTCCTCACGGGGGTCCTCGCGTCCGTCCTCTTCTCTCGTTGTGCCTCGGGTTCCAATGCGGGGTCGGGGATCGGCCCAGAGACCTTTTCCAGGTCAAAGGGGTCAGACTCTTGACCCGGCTGGGGCTAGGCCGTCTCACTCCTATCGAGGGACGCAGTCTAGCCGGTATCCTCCCAGGCCTTGGAGGGGTCGGGGGGCCCGCAGATGATACCCTAGTGCCGGCGGTCGGTTATTTTGCGGTCGGTTATTTTGCCCCGAGACAGCTCACCTACTGGGTTGCCCACACGCCGGACGTGTGGATGTTGTCCACCCTGTCCCGGGGGTATCACCTTCAATTCCGCCGCCGGCCACCTGTTCCTGGCCGGGTCAGGATGACTGTCATCCGCGACCCGGTGAAGGCGCGGGCACTGAACGACGAGATCTGCACCTTGCTAGCCAAGGGAGCTATAGTGCCTGTGGACCCCCTGCTGGATCCAGGGGGCTTTTATTCCATTTATTTTCTTGTTCCGAAGAAGACCGGGGATCTGCGTCCGGTTCTGGACCTCAGGGGCCTGAACGCGTACTTGAAGGTCATGCCTTTCCGCATGCTGACCACCAAGGTTGTCTTGAGGGCGATTTCCCCGGGCGATTGGTTCACGTCCATCGATCTCAAGGACGCTTATTTTCATGTGCCAATCGCGCCGCCCCATTGGCGGTTCCTTCGTTTCGCCTTTCAAGGGCGGCACTTTCAGTTCAGGGTCCTCCCTTTCGGCCTTTCACTGTCCCCCAGGGTGTTCACCCGATGCGTCTCTGCGGCCCTCTCCCCTCTACAGGTGCGGGGCCTGAGAATACTCCCATATCTAGACGACTGGCTCATTTGTGCCACGACGCGGGATCGAGCGGTTCGGGATACCCGATTGGTACTCCAGCATATGGAACGCTTGGGTCTGCGGGTGAACCTGGGGAAGAGCATTCTGACTCCATCTCAGGAGACAGTCTTTTTGGGCATTGCCTTGGATTCAGTGTCGATGACAGCTCGCCCGTCACCCTAGCGGGTCGACAATATATTGCACCTGCTCCCCGACTTCAGGCGCGGTCTGGCACCGCCTCTGGTGCGGTACCTTCGTTTACTGGGGATGCTTACTGCTGCATCCACCGTGGTGCCCTTGGGACTGCTGTCGCTAAGGCCCCTTCAGATGTGGCTGAACAGCCTGGCTTTGGACGCCTCGCGGAACGCCCATCGCCTCCGACGACTTCGGGTGAGCCCTCAGTGCCTCCAGTCTCTGTCCCAATGGAGGCTGAGGTCGTTTATGACAGCGGGAGTCCCGCTCGGTTCCCTCCCGTGCCATCGGGAGGTTGTGTTTACGGATGCATCCTCCACGGGCTGGGGTGCCACCTGGCGAGGTCACATGGCACAGGGGACGTGGTCCCGGACACAGGGCACAGAGCACATCAATGTCCTGGAGTTACGGGCCGTGCTTCTGGCCCTTCACAGCTTCCTTCCAGGTTTGCGGGGGAAGCATGTGGTAGTGAGGTCAGACAACACCACTGTGGTTTATTACATCAACCACCAGGGGGGAACCAGGTCCTTGAAACTGTTGCGTTTGACGCAGCGTCTTCTGACCTGGGTTGCTCCGTGCTTGGCCAGCCTCTGAGCAGCCTACATCCCGGGGTCACAAAACGTGCCGGCGGATTCTCTGTCCCGTCAGCAGCCGCTCCCGGGGGAGTGGAAACTTCACAACGAAGTGGTGGAGATGATCTGGACGGTCTATGGCAGAGCGGACGTGGACCTCTTTGCCTCGGGGGACACATTTCACTGCCCCCTTTGGTTCTCCCTGGGCGACGGCGGACCTCTGGGCCAAGATGCGCTGGCGCACGACTGGCCCCGGTCCCTCCTTTATGTCTTTCCGCCCTTCAGCCAACTCTTTCAGACCCTCCTGCGGATTCGTCAGGAGGGGCACACGGTTCTCCTGGTGGCCCCCTTCTGGCCAGCAAGGACTTGGTTCCCTCTGTTGCGCGAACTCTGCTCCGGCTCGCCGATGCGTCTCCCCTCCAGGACGGACTTTCTTTCCCAGATCGGGGGTCGGGTTCTGCACCCGGACCCGGACCGGCTCCAACTGTGGGTCTGGCCCATGCAGGGTCGGGGCCTGCCTTTTCAGGATACGCCGGGCCGGTAGGACATACGATGGCTAACGCGTGGGCGTCCTCCACGCGGGCCGTGTATACTAATAAGTGGGCGGCCTTTGTGGCCTGGTGCCGCGATAATGGGCAGGATCCGGTACAGTGTTCAGTCTCTGACATACTGACCTTCCTGCAAGCGTTACTGGATCGTGGACGATCCCCGTCTACCTTAAAGGTGTATGTGGCTGCCATTTCTCGTTGGCATGTCGGCCTGAACGGTTGTTCGGTAGGCCGGGACAAGGATGTTGCACTGTTTTTAAGGGGTGCTCGGCGTTTGCATCCACCTAAACGCCCTATGGTGCCAGCATGGGACCCTTCTCTGGTGCTTGAGGCTCTTCGGTCCCCCCCGTTTGAGCCCCTGACGTCTGCGGACCTCAAATGGCTCTCGATGAAAATGGCTTTTCTTTTAGCTATGGCTTCTGCAAAGCGTGTGGGGGAATTGCAGGATCTTTCTGTGGCCGAGCCCTGTTTCCGATGGAACCCTGATGGCTCCAGTGTCATGTTGTGGCCTGATGTGGCATTTCTGCCTAAAGTGGCCCTACCGGCCGGTGGTACCCAACCGCTCCATCTTGCCCGGTTTGACTCCGGTGGTTCCTCCGAACAGTTATGCCCTGTTCGTTCACTTGAGGCGTACATAGCCGCTACGGCGCCCATCCGGAGGACGGATGGCCTTTTTGTGTGCTACGCTGGCCCACGTACAGGTCAGGCACTCTCTAAACAGCGACTGTCACACTGGGTTGTGGATTTGATCTCCAAAGCTTATGCCTTGCAGGACCGGCCACTACCGGCGGGGGTGACGTGCCACTCTACGAGGGGCATGTCGACCTCGTTCGCTGCCATGACGGGGGTACCGTTGGACAGTATCTGCCGTGCGGCCTCCTGGACGTCGCAGAGTACTTTTACTCGATTTTACCGGGTGAATGTGGCTGCGCCCTATCCCCTTCAAGGAGTTCTGGAGCAGCATGTCTCCCCTTCACATTGAGGTGAGTGGTTGTTGTTCCTTGAACGTTGACGATTCCTCGTGACCATGTTGCCATGCGTCATCCGTGCTTGAAAGCACCGCCCCTGGCGGTCAGGAGGGATGAAATAGAACGAAAGTTACTACTGTAACTACGGTTCTATGAATCCCGGATGACCGCCAGGGTGCTTAGTCCCTCGGAATCCTTGCTTTGCGAGAAGATTGAGGGACTGGGCCCCGGATGCGACGTGCCTATATAGAGTCACGCGGGTCCCCGGCAGGTCACGGGGTGACGTTGTTGTTATTTGTACTCGACCTGCGCATGCGCAAGAATGTTCATTCGTGCTTGAAAGCACCGCCCCTGGCGGTCATCCGGGATTCATAGAACCGTAGTTACAGTAGTAACTTTCGTTCATACTACAGCACCTTTAATAACAGGTTACCCTCCACTGTGTTTGTACTGGTACCTTGGATCATCTCCACTCTTCTTTTAGCAAAAGAAAGTCTCTGGATGCAGCTGTCGAGTCGAGCTTTAGCTGCATCCACCTCTGTCAGCTTGTTTTCAAACTCCTGACTGAACCTGTGAACTCAGGAGTTTGCAGGACATGAGAATTATTTGTGATTAAAATTATACAACCAAAATGATGAAACCGTTATACCTCCGCAGAGCTGATGTCAAGGTTTTAATCTCAGCCTCTGTTTTGTGGTTCTGCGACTTCAGCTCAGCGTTTACTTTCTGAATCTCGGCCAAGTTCTGTTTTAATACCTGGCAGGGAAAAACACACATCTTTAAGAGTCTCTGACAGAAATCAGATTTACTGTTTATACTGTAATGCTCTTTTTTTAAATGTTTTTTTCTTTAAATGTCTACAGAACCAACAGTTTTGCACAGTCAGCACCATCATCGTTTACCTAAATAGACCCAAAGTTACTGCGCGTCATCAACTTTCCAGACAACAGCGTAAATCACATCCGTCATTCTTGTGCTAACCTCTTTCTCCACTCTCTCCAGGTCCAGCGCAGCCATCCTGTCGTGCAGACTGTGTTGGAGCACGCTGGTTCTGTGCTGCTTTGTGAATTTGACCTGAAACAAACACGTTAACGTCAATTCTCACATTCGGACACGTCTGATTAACCAGCGGCTGCTTCCATACGTCTGAAAGGAGTCTGTCCTTCTCTCTTCTTATCTCAATGTCCTTGGAGCTAAGCTGGACGAGCGAAGCTGAACGCATAACTTGAGCACTTTCTCTCGCCACATATGATGAACTTGAAGAAGAATCTGTTGAGCTCTGCTGAAACACACACACACACACGCACACACACACACCACTTCAGCTACAGTACAAACAGTATGTGAACTGAGAAGCATTCTGTAGAACTCTTCAGGGGTTTTAGTTCATAAGAGAAAAATAATGAAGCTTTTGCATCAACTGCCACAAATCAGGGACGTGCAGAGCCCCCCTAGGGGATCAGTTCCCTTGGCGGGGCGTTCGTCACATTTTATTTTGTCAACGGGGTGGTGGTGGAGGACGGGATGGAGTCACGTCTGTGTTGCCCGCCTGCTAGCGTAGCGCTACGCTGTTGCTGGTTTTTATTGACGGGGGTGGAGTGGTGCGTCAGTAGCATTTTTGCTAACACGTTTGTATTGTGCCCCTTGCTACATCAATACTG
The DNA here is from genome assembly GCA_038048925.1 of Garcialebias charrua. Lineage (NCBI taxonomy): Eukaryota > Metazoa > Chordata > Actinopteri > Cyprinodontiformes > Rivulidae > Garcialebias > Garcialebias charrua. Next base: position 5,923 of record JBBPBX010053066.1, read on the forward strand.
ACAGCTGTCGACCGAGGTGGTGGGGCTTGGTGTCGGTAGGCAGGACACTCAGTTCTGTTGATGGGTCGGGGCGCCCCACTTGTATATTGGTAGAGGAGACACTGCCCTTTCAGAGCGCCAAGCCGCATGTGGCCAAGGCATCATTGTTGGCTACCTGATCTGAAGGGTCTGGTAGGCCGAGGGTTTTCCCAAAACTCCTTTCTCCATCCATCCATTATCTTTTGCCCACTTCTTCCATTTTGGGTCACGGGGGTCGCCGGTGCCCATGTCCAGCAATCACTGTGCGAGGGGCGGGGTATACCGTGGACAGGTCTCCAGTCCATCACAGAGACACATAGAGACAAACAACCATTCACTCTCTCACTCACACCTACCGGTAAGTATAATTTATAGTTACCAATCAGTCTAACATGCATGTTTTTGGTCTGTGGGAGCAAACCGGAGTACCTGGAGAAAGCACGGAGAGAACATGCAAACTCAACCCAGAAAGGCCCCCGGACCAGGATTTGAACCGGGGACCTGCTTGCTGAGAGGCAGCCGCTATACCAGTTGCACCACTGTGCTGCCCCCAAACTCCTTTTTGTCTAAAAAAAATTGCCATAAAATAAACCTTTAATTTACTTTTTTTTTAATTAAAATGTGGAAGTTTGTTTATTTCTTTCTTTTCGAAACTAAAGGCCCTTAAATAGTTTAAATTTTAGAAAAGTAATCTAAATTTGATATTGTTATATTAGTGTGAGATAGCTCTAAAAATTGACTGCTTCATGGCGTGATAAATACTAAAAGCAGTACTTTAAGCCGTTATTAATTCACCTAAGCAACACTTGTCACAAAGTTAAAGGACCTTTCAGGAGTTAAATGCTCTAAAATACCTAATTGTGTCACAAAAGCACAACCTTGAATCAGAAACCTAAAAGCGAGCTGCTCCTGGTGAGTCTTTGTTGAGCAATTTCTAAACCAAAGTGCACTAACAGCTCACCTCCAGAGTAACTTTTTACATTTTCATCAGAGCACTACAGGAAAGCCTGGTTCTTTCTAATGATTTTAACTCCGTGTGGTGTGAGATAGAAACAGCTGTTTTTACATTCCATGAAGATTTTTATCCAGAGCAAGACTTCTCTTAAAATCATTACAGCTAGTAACTCGAGATGCTCAGACTGGAAGAAGTCCCTGCTGCTCATCACAGCATGAACAAAGGCTTCAAGTCTAACTTGCCATGAGAATAAATTATAAAAATAAAAGAAAAATCTTCCACCTTCTTAGCCATTTTCTCTTCTTGAAGGGTGAGTATCTCATTCACTGAGTTGAGCCTGACTGTCAAAAGCTCTGCTGTCGTCTGAAGAGCAGCTTTTTCTTTAATCAGCCTCTAAAAAATGAACAAAACAAATTAAGAGGCCTGGTATTCCTTGAAGGAGTTTGAATTCAAGATGGCAGCCACATCTTAATGCTCATAGGACACATTGAGGAGGACTCTCAGTTACTATCACACCACATTTTAGCTTAAGATCTGTAAAAGTGACTGCGATGTAGCCATTTTTGTATTAGCTAATGATGTTTAGCTGTGGTGGCCATCTTGAATTGGGATGACTTCAAAAGGTTATCAGTCGTATATTTAGTGATGGGAAATTCCTTAAACTTAGTGCTTTATAAGATATTTTACTAACCGACAAACAGGAAAGATGCTAATGTTTTGCAAAAAGATCCAACAGAATGTGTAGCAGTCTGAGTACCGGGTATGTGTTGGTGATGACTCTCGGCTACTACCACACAAATCTTTAGCTCTATTGTGTGTAAAACTGGCTGAATTATAGCAGCTTATACGCTTCCTATGGTCAGTTGTCTGTGGCAGTCCTCTTGAAGCGGGTTAACTCTAAAAGTTTTACATGTACATTTAAAGAATACTTCCTGGTAGCTTCATTCAAATCCATCCTGGTTCTTAAGATATTTTGCTAACCTTCGGTAATGGGCAATAAAAATGGATGTTAAATGTTGCTGTTTCTCTTTCTGCTGCTCCCTTTGCAGGATTCCCCACAACAAGCCAACTTGCATGAAAGATTTGGTCATTTCATGTCGGATACCCTTCCTGGTGCAAACTGGACTCAAACTCACAGCCTCAGGATTACAAGACTGAGCTAATCAATTAGGTTTCAACTTTAGCATAATAAAAAATCATTTAAACGTCCCAGTAATGATGGACAAACATCACAGCAGGTTCGTTCAGTCGGTATAGTTTCTTCTTGTTTTTTCACCTCAGCAGCCTCGTTCAGTCGTTCCTTTTCTTCTTTCTCCGGGGCGAGCTGGCCGATGTAATTTCTGAGGCTGTGCAGCGTTGCAGATTGCGTCTCAAAAGCTTGTCCCATTTGGCTGAAAAATGAGCAACATTATCAAAAAAAAAATTCAAAACAGTGAATCTGACTACAAAAGTGCTGTAGCTCTGTTTCAGTTTAAATTTAATAGGACACCTTAAATGCTCTTTGAGCCTGTCTCTCTCAGTCGATGCCTCTTTCAGAGCATTTTTCAGCTGCAACACCTCTGAAGTCCTGGACTGAAGCATGTCCTGGAGTTCACCATTCACTTTTCCTGCTGCATCCAACTCTGTGTTCAGCGGTTGCAGCTAAAAGCAAAAAGAAAACAAGAGGGAAACCTTTCATGTCATATCTTATTGACCCCCAAAGTGAAGGGCTCACTTTAGTTGCTTCCCAGTTGAGAAACGTCACAGCTCACCAAAGTTTACACCAACGATGTGTTGGGACAGTCTTTGTCTGAAGGGAAGCCTTACCTGCATTTCCTGTTTCTTCTTCATTTCTTCCAGTTGTTCCAACAGTCTTAGAACCTGCTGTTTGTTCTCCTCCGCCTGCAACCTGCTCATTTCAGCCTCTTCTTTACGTCTCTCTACATCTCCCCTCAGCTTCTTTGTTTCCTTGTTAGACTCTTCTTTCAAGCTGTCAAGCTGTAAGAAGCAGAAATAATACACAAATCAAATCTTAATAGAGGAAACAAACTGCCAAACTGTGTAAAAACACCTGATCCAAACTGCAAAAAACAAGTTAGAAGACGGCAGCGGGTCTCAGGTGATTCTTGTCTATGTGAGAGAGGAAATTAAATGTTTTGTCAGTAAACAACATTACCTGTAACCTCATTTTCTCTGTTTGTGCACTGCAGAGACTGAGCTCCTCTCTGACTTGGCTCAGTTCGGTCTTGGCCCTGGATAAATCTTCACACGTCACTTCCAGCTCATGGCGGCTTCTGTTACACAAAGATTAGATCAAGTTAAGCTCAGTTTCACCCGCCGCTGAAAGGTAAAGATAGACGATAATGTTTTTGCCTGTGTTTATGTGCATGGCCGTCACAGCCGACTGGCCTTAGCAAACATAAAATGGGCTGTATTTAACCGATTTTACAAATATCCAGCTAAAATTTGTTGTGGTGCAACAGCACATACAGTCATCTTTTAGAGAGAGCAGACCAAACTATAAAAAGATGTACGTCTACAATGACAAGTTAATCTGATACCTGGTCATGGTCATGTCTTTGTCTCTCATTTCTTCCCTGTTCCTCACTGCGCTCTCCTTCAGGGCCTCCACCTGACTCCTCAACCTCTCAGCTTCTGCTTTGTGCCTCTCCGCCTCCAGGCGCCACTCTGACTCTGACCGCTCCCCCTTACGTTCAGCAGATCTGTTTTGAGGAGATGAGCTTTTTAGATACCCGAAGTGTCCCACAGCCGACCAGCAATAATTTATCTTTTAACTACACAAAACATTCAGAGGAAATACCTCATCTTGTGGTCTGACAGGTGATCTACAGACGTTTCACCTCTCATGATGTTCCCTTGTAGCACCATGATCCTCTGGTTTTCCTTTTTCAACTCTAATATTTCTTGCTGTGCCTGAGAGCTAGCCAGCCATGCATGGGCAGGGAGGGGGTCCCCTCCTGATGTTGGTCCTGCACTACACCAGGACATGGGGGGTGATGATCCTGGTGGTCTATGTGATCCAGAAGATGGGACGGTCGCGGCAAAATGCGATGAAGGGACAAGGTTCCCCGGGATATTTCCTAAAGAAGACCCAAGACATGAGGACAGTTAATAAAAAAGAGCTAAACGTGCCCTTTCGAATAATAAAAATAATAAAAATAATAATACATTTTATTTGCAGGCGCCTTTCTTGGCACTCATGACTCAAAAAAGGCAGCTTGACTTTGAAATGAAAAAGCATTCCTGCTAATCCATTTTAGTTTTTAAATATGTCCCACAACCACTTCCATACTCAAGGTCACCTTACATCGACAATCATAAAAACAGACACAATATTAATAGTCTATCCGACTATAAACCGAGTGCCTACTTGAAAAGAATGTATAATCTCGTGCTGAAGGATTTAGGAGCCTCCAAATGTCTGTTAGTCCAGCATATTTGCACAGGGCTTTAATCGCTTCCTGAGTTTTGCAAGTTTTAGGAGTTGATTCCCCAGATCTATCCAAAACAACATCCAAGACTTGGTTGAAATCTCCTGCTAAAATAGTTGGGAAGTCTCCAAACTCCATTAAAATTGTCTGTAGCTGTAGGAAAAAATCTGGGTCCTCTATTAGGCGCATATATATACGTATTAGCTATAATAATGTTTTGTCCTGAAATATTGGCTAGCAGAACGATTACGCAACCTTCTTTGTCTTTATATTCTTTCTCCACTTGAATTGGGAGATGTTTAGAGAATAAAATTGACACGCCCCGTTTTTTCTGTTTGAAAGTATTATGGTAAGCCTGTCCCACCCACCTGTCTTTAATTCTTTTGGCGTCTTTCTCCATCAGGTGTGTTTCCTGTAGAATCATCACATCTGCTTTTTTCTGTTTTAAATATTTGAGTATTTTGTGTAGTTTAGCGTAGGAGCCCAGACCATTAACATTCCAAGAGGATATTTTAATTATGGTCTCCATATTTTATTCCCATTTAACGATAGTAATAGTGAGGCCTTCATTATGTCTTGTGATGTGGCAGTTGTGTGTGGGCGTAAAACTAAAGAAAAAACTTTTTAAAAAGCTGGCTGAGGTGGAGGATCCCAAAAACAAAAATGAAACTTACCAGTAGACACGAACAGAAGTGTCTTTGGTAAAATAACAACACCTTATTCCTTATTACGAGGTCTTCAGAGTGAGCCATCTCAGCCAGCAACATATAATAATAATAAATGTCAAGAACTTCCGCCAGACCTTGGCCCAAACACTTCAGGAAGAGGAAGGAAAAAAAAAAAAGAGAAAAATACCAAAGTAGCTGGTCTATTTAAACTGTACATATTAAGAAAATGTGTGAGACATGAACATATGTCAATTTAGATTTATCTCCATCAGCAAAATGGGGGTCTCCCCTAAATAACAAATATGTCCAGTATATTTTAGACCAGTTTCAGCGTATATAGTATGATAAACATTTTAGTCTTAATAAGTTGGAGATTATGTTATAATTAGTGTTCTCAAAGATGAAAAATTATTACTGACCATTATAGTTATTTAGCTTAAATATTAGGGCTGGACGATATGGCCCAAATTTTTATCACGATATAGTTCTTAATTTTGGTCGATAACGATATAATTCGATATCGATATAAACAATATAAAAGCCTAAAAAAAACTATAAACTATACAAATAAATTAATGTTCACCTTGTATTTGTATTTAGCCTCCAAAAAGATGGAAATCACCATCAAATAAACATAAAATTCTCAACTCAATAATTCTCAGTCGGGTCATCTGGACACCTTCTTTTTTATAGATACGTTTCATCCTCCATCCAGTTTCTATAAAAAAGTAACTGTCCAGATGACCCGACTGAGAATTATTGGATTTGGTACCTGGATTATTGAGCATGAACTTTCTTGCCATAAAATTCTCAACTGTGTCAATATTAATACTGTAGTTTTAACTTTAAACAACAACTTTAAAATTTACAGCATTGAAATTCATAGTTAATTAAATAAAACTTTTGGGTGTCGTTATTGATGAGAAGCTGACATGGAAATCTCATGGGAATTAATTAAGCATAAAAATAACAAAATCAATTGCATTACTGTATAAAGTAAAAAAGTTTTTGAATGACAAAGTTTTGTATATATTGTATAGATTGTTCCATATTTAATCTGTTGTATTGAAGTTTGGGGAAAAGTGTACAGAACTATTACAAACCCTGTTTTTATTTTACAACAAAGAGCTATAACTGTCCAGTTTTAAAACTCTTCTAAAAACACATTTTTACTCACTGGCTTTTAGCACAGACTGAATTTGTTCTGCACTGTTTTTATTGATCTTAATGTTTTAACAACTGTTTTATTTTTATGTGTTTAAATGTTCTTGATTTTATGTACAGCACTTTGTTGCAGCTTTGGTTGTTTTAAAGGGCTCTATAAATAAAGTATTATTATTATTATTATTATTATTATTATTATTATTATTATTATTATTATTATTATTATTATTATAAGAATTATTAGTAGGAAGTGCTGTGGTCACCCAACAAATACCGTATATTATTTCATCAATTGAAATTATTAAAATGTTATGATTTGGTTGACCATAGTATTTTACAAGTCATGTATAAAACTAAAAAAATATTACCCCCAAATATTCAATTAAAATTTGTTAAAAATGTTATTAAACCCCCAAGGGAATGTAAATGTTTGTAAAATCTTCATTTAGAACTAGTGTGAAGGAGCTGAGTTGTAAATCAGGAAACAGGATTGTATGGACTTGATATCACCATAAACATTTCTAAAACTATTTATATGTTTTAAAAGATGATTAAATCAAAGTTGTTGGGAAGGTGTGGTGCAGGTGAAGTGAAGGTTTTTTTTCATTCAACCAGTATTTATACAGGCTAGCCTCATTGAGCCACAGGGACTCATTTACAAGAGGGACCTGTCTCACTCACACCCAGGGTCAATTTAGAGTTACCAATCAGCCTAACATGCATGTTTTTGGACTGTGGGAGGAAACCGGAGCACCCGGAGAAAACCCACGCATGCACGGAGAGAACATGCAAACTCCAACCAGAAAGGCCCCCGGACCGGGATTTGAACCGGGGACCTGCTTGCTGAGAGGCAGCAGCTCTACCAGTTGTGCCACCGTGCTGCCAAGGTTGTTGTTTGTTTGTAGTTATTTTGTATTTTTTAAACAAGGGGCAGATATAACACTATTTTCGTCTTTCTGCACCTTTTCATTCAGTTTTTTTTCATTTTCTGATGAATTTGTTTTATTTTGAATTAAAAAAACATGCAGCGCTGGGGCTGTTTATCAGTACGTCGTAGTTTCAGGGAAACGTTGGCTCAAACTTTATTGTTCTTCATCTTCTGACACTCATCATATTCTATCGAATGGAAACTCTAAAGATGAAACAAGTTAGATGTTCCCACCGCTAGTTAGAACGACTCCGTCACGTTTTGAAAAATAAAGAAACCGAGTAGGACTCGCTGCAGAAGAAACCTGCAGTTTAACAAAACCGAACTACGTCCACACCGACGAATTAGTCTTTCTTCTCATCAGTGATGTTGTCTGCTTTCTCTTCGCTTGTGAAACTTTGTTCAGTCACATTCTGACGGTCATGAGCACTCGTTTTGAAGCGAAAACTTAACGCGCTTTGGAGACTAGCTTAGCTTTTAGCTAGCTACCGCTAACGCCTGCTGCTGGACTGAGCGCTGCGTAACAACGATGTCACCACATACGTTTTGTGTCACAGCTTTTTCTGTCCGGGCGGCTTGTTGAAGCAGCCGCTTCAACCCAAACAGAAAAAGAAAAACGTCAGTGAAACGTTGTAAAATCCTATCGAAATATCGAAAATATGCTTAAACTTCATATCATCGTTATTGAATAAAAGTATATCATGATATTTATCGTTATTGAATTATTGTCCAGCACTAATATATATATAATATATATATATATAAAACCGGGTTCTGCTTCACTCCACTGTACCAAGCCAGCGCAAGTAACCCCTCGACTCTGCGTTGTGTAGTTTTTAAGGAAGACGAGGGGCTTCTGCGTGATCAGTCAATTTATTTCCTGAATGAGAACACATCAGGGTTTGAATCAGGGCAACAGTTCAGCTTCATTCAGCACACTCTTGTGCAGCTTTCACAGACTGGCACTTTAGAGTAAACAAATCATATTTTACAGAACATACAATGAAAGTACAATATAATGAGATACCTGAATGAGAACACATCAGGGTTTGAATCAGGGCAACGGTTCAGCTTCATTCAGCACACTACAACAGAGCATTATGTTAGCTTATTCTTTTACTCAGCACATGAAGTGTTGTCTAATATTAAACTTAAAAGTACAAGAATTGGTGCCAGGCACATATCTAATAAATATTCATTGCACACAATTTATCTGAGTTGATAAGAATTATGTTTTAGCTGTTGCTAACCCTTTTCTATGCTGTGTGCTGAAGAATGCAACTCACCTCTTGTGCAGCTTTCACAGACTGGCACTGAGTACCGGAGCCAGCAGCATATAACCAGCCACACAGAGAGGAGGGGCGCTATTTCCCATTGCACTGATACATATGAAACAAGTGGAATTCTACAATCTAAACACTGTTACATATATATATATATATAATATATATATATATATATATAGTATATATATATATATATATATATATACATATATACATATATACCGGTATATGTATATGTGTGTGTGTTTTTTTAAGTAATACATTTTGTTTTGTTACATTTCACAAAGAACTGTGCCTCCATCACTGAAGCTACTGGAAAAGACTGCTTTGAAACTCAAAGAAGGTAGACAACCTTAAACTTATAGAAACCACAGCATTATGTTTACAATGGAACTGTACAGAATTGTTGTTATTTTGTTTTTACTTGATTTATAAATTATATATTTTATTCATTATATAACCCTATTCTATCAATTCCTATATCCTTTATTTTTACTTTTCATACTTTCTGTGTGTTCACCATATAATTTACTGATTTATGACATCATCTTTATCACCTAACAGGGGAAAAAAAAAAACGTTCAGAATGACAAAAATCCATCCCAGGGACGGAAACTTTAATCCGTGAAACAGCAACTAAAATCATCCATCCATCATCTTTTACCCGCTTCTTCCATTTTTGGGTCACGGGGGTCGCCGGTGCCCATGTCCAGCAATCACTGTGCGGGGGACGGGGTACACCCTGGACAAGTCGCAAATCCAACTAAAATCATCACTGAAAAGCTGTTTAGAGACTTCCGGCAAGATGGCGAACAGGGCACACGCACCCAACTGAGCTCTTTTCGGCCGGTCCCAAAATATTGAAATAAATTTGTCCTTACTTACTCATAACAATTTGCAAACATAACAGCGGACATTGGATATATTTCAACATGTCTTTGCGCAACAACACAGACTTTCCTCCACTCAAGAGCGCCAATGCTAATGCAGCCGACATGCTAGCAAACCACAACTATGCTAACGATATTAGCATGGACTCACCGAAAGCTAGCTCTGCTAGCAGCTCCGGAACGAGGCGTCCTTTAAGTGCCACTCCAACGAAAACCCCACCAGCTAAGAAACTAGCGACAGAAGTTGAGCCATCTCTTGCTGATGTTATAATGATGTTTGCAGCACGGTGGCACAACTGGTAGAGCTGCTGCCTCTCAGCGAGAAGGTTGCTGGTTCAAATCCCGGTCCGGGGCCTTTCTGGGTGGAGTTTGCATGTTCTCCCCGTGCATGCGTGGGTTTCCTCCGGGTACTCCGGTTTCCTCCCACAGACCAAAAAACATGCTTGTTAGGCTGATTGGTGACTCTAAATTGACCCTAGGTGTGAGTGTGAGAGTGGATGGTTGTTTGGTGTGAGTGAGACAGGTCCCTCTTGTAAATGAGTCCCCGTGACTCAACGAGGCTAGCCTGTATAAATAAAGGTTGAATGAATGAATGAATGAATGAATAATGGCCATAAAGAACCTGGATATCAAGGTGGGAGATTTTGGAAAACAACTTAAAGAAAACTCTGAAATGTTTGCTAGCATGATCCAGCGCGTGGAAATGAATTCAGTAGAAATCACAGAATGCAAATCAAGAGTGGATAATCCGGAAAAAGAATATTCAGATATTAAAAAAGAAAATGCAGAACTGAAAGAGCAAGTGCTTGAAATGGAAAGATACAAACGCCGTTGGAATTTAAGAATCTCTGGCCTCAAGGAAAAAGAAGGAGAAAACCTATGAGCAGAAGTCAACGAGCTTCTACTTCAGATCTTTCCAGAATGGGAGCCAGTTATGGAAGACGTGGTCGACTCGATCCATCGCATCGGGAGAAAAGAAAACGGAAGAAGCCGTCAAATCATCGTACAGTTTCTTAGGAGACGTCACAGGGATGCAGTTTGGAAAGCGACGAAAGATTCTCTAGTTTGCAAGAATCAAAATCTGAGGTTTGCTCAAGACTTCACAAAAGAAGATCGACAGAAAAGAGAACAACTGTGGCCAAAAATCTAACAAGCTAGAGCGCTGGGTAAGGTGGCATTTTACAAAGGCCACATTGCTGTGATTGATGGTTGTACAGTAATAAATTAGCTATTTCTATCAGGGGGAAAATACCCTTTGCAGATTTACTGACACTTTCTTAAACAATATTAAAGACTCCATCCCCCAAATTGACAATAGCTTCAAAGAAGAATGTGAAAAAGATTTCAGCAGAGAGGAATTAGACAAAGCTGTTACATGTTTAAAATTAGACAAATCCCCAGGCCCAGACGGCCTCACAGCTAACTTTTACAAACATTTCTGGACCACACTCAGAAAGGTTCTTTTTGAGGTCTTCAAAGAGGTCACACATAACTTCTCATTACCCACCACCATGAAACAAGGCATCATCACACTTTTACCAAAACCAGGCAAAGATAATAAACTACTGGATAACTTTCGTCCGATTTCACTGTTAAATTATGACTACAAACTACTGACATATATTTTCACTAATAGATTAAAAGAAGACTTAGATCAGATAATTAGTGATACACAAACTGGATTTATGAAAAACAGGTTGATACATAATAATACAAGACTAGTACAAGACCTCTTAGACTATCAACATTTGATTGAAAGTGATGGTTTCATCTTATTCCTTGACTTTTATAAAGCTTTTGATAAACTAGAACATCAATTTTTGTTCAAAGTTTTAGAATTACAGTATTTGGATTTGGTCCCAAATTCTGTAACATAATTAAATCTTTCTATAAAGACACAACCAGCTCTGTAGCGCTCCCTAGTGGATCATCCCCAATATTTAGTATCAACAGAGGAGTTAAACAGGGCTGAAATATCTCCCCTTTCTTATTTATATTAGCTGCAGAAACTCTTGCAATCCATGTAAAAAAAATTCAGATACTCCCAAACTAAATGTTTTTGATGAGCAGATTATTATAAGTCAACTTGCCGATGACACTACCATCTTTCTTGAAAGCTTGAAACAGCTCCCCAAAATTCTTGAACTACTTGACTCATTTACTAAAGCCTCGGGACTAAAACTCAACCATAATAAATGCGAATTAATGCCCATACACGAGTGTAGCCACACAAATGCATATAATATCCCCATTACAACCTCTGTAAAATATCTGGGAGTTCATATAACCAGGGACGTAACCAACTGTGAAACACTAAACCTGCAAGGAAAAATAACAGAAAATCCAAACTCAATACTGTACAGTATGTGGTTACAAAGAGACCTCACAGTCTTTGGCAGAACTTTTTTAACCAAAATGGAATCCTTAGCTCGTTGCATATATCCTGCATACTCAATTTCCATATCTAATAAATTTATCAAAACTCTCAACCAATTGAACTTCAATTTTATTTGGAAAAATAGGGTACACTATATAAAAAAGTCAAAAATTGACCAAGATTATGAAGATGGAGGTCTAAAAGCGATAGATTTTGAATGCTTGAATGCAATGATAAAAATAAAGTGGCTAAAATCCTTCATTTTGAACAAAAATTGTATTTGGTATTGTCTCCCCAGAGGGATTTTTTTTTTAAATGGGAGGAATAGAATTTGTTCTTAAATGTGATTTTCAAGTTGAAAAGTTACCAACCAAACTGTCATATTTCCACAAACAAGTTTTACTGTACTGGAAACTATTGTTCTCACATAACTTCACCCCACATCAAACTCCAATATGGAATAACAGATATATCACATGTAATAGAAAGTCTCTTTTCTTACAACATTGGATGGATAAAAATATCTGGTCCATAGCCCATTTACTCAATGACCAGGGTCAGTGGTTCTCTCACAAAGACTTTTGCTTAAAATATAGTTTAAACTGTTCACAGTCCCAGTTTAATAAAGTTATTAAAGCTATCCCAGAAGCCGTCAAGAGATTAGCCCAAAACTCGAATTCGAACTTGGTATCTATTAACCCACCCGCACTTAATAATAATGGTCTTAATTTTTTGGACAAGAACTGTTCAAACGTATCCATGCATACTCAACTTAACACAATCCTTTTTCCAAAGCCAACAAATAGTAATTCCATTAACCAGCTGTTCTCCAAATCAAACGTTAAAAAATTGAGAACTAAATATATTTCTTACCCTTTAAAGGGGACCACAGATAGGTTTTTTAAATTTTTATGGTATGTCTGTGGGCTATCCAGACAATGTTCATTCAATTTAATACACAAAATAATTCTTAGATAATCAATTATACCCTTTTTAATTCTGCCATTTTTAACTTTCGTTTTGAACGACTGGTTTATGATAATGAGCTCTCATGGCCACGCCCTTCAAAGATCTGTTTACATTAACTCCGCCCTCTGTAACAGCCAGTATCTCTAAACTGTTGTTTTAAAATTAGCTCTTTTTTAAAAAGGGTTAGTGTTAAAGGAGAAATGTAATCAAATCTGAAAAAATCGATATAACAAGAATTTCATATAGTAAACAACACACATAAACATACTTAGTATGCTTTTTTCAAGTCAGTAGCTTAAAGAAATAGTTTTTTACATTTTTCCTGCTACATGCCGAAGTACAGTGATTTCTGTAGTAATTTTCTGGACGCACTTTTATGACACAATTAAGACCTCCTTTGCTATCTTACAATAACACTGAAGCTATAAACCCATCATTACTGTCCTCTTGTCTGTCATTTAAAATGGAAGCAGAAGACTTTTTTGAATCTGAAGGATATCACTTTAGTTTGTCAAAAACAGTTTGGTGATTTAGTGCATTAATGGGCATTTCTATCCTGGAAATACGAATAGCCGTGCGTTAGCCGCCGCATGCTAACGTTAGCATGCTAGCGCCGTATGCTAACGTGGAAGTGGGGGTGTTGAAAATGTCCTGAAACAGTTACCAATGTCTTGTTAAGCTCTGTCTTCCCCAGAACATAGTAGGATCTAAAATGATTTTTAAAGATGAAGGAGCAAGTTGAAACATGCTGTCTCCCTCCTTGCTAGCAGGCTCCATTGGGAGCTGCCTGGCTAACTAACTACGGTGGCCCTACACGGCCAAAATTCTACAGCGGCCGAATGCACAGGAGCGGTAAAAATACAATATAAAATTTAAAAAAGTTTTAAAATCGATTTTGGGGCTTTTAGAATAGATTCTGAATCGCCAGGACTAAGAATCTTGATTCTTTAAAAAATAGATTTTTTTTGCTGCATCCCTAATTGCTACACACTGAAACCTTTTTGTCCACAACTAGATACACACACTAATATTACTGTATGAGGGACGACTCGTTGCACTGCCTACGTCATATTCAGGGGACGGAGAGCAGGCAGGAGGAGGGGGGTCAAAAACACCAGATGAGAATTTTTTCACTTTGCAAAGTCTAAATTTGAGTTAGGATGACATTTTTGACTTGTGAAAATTTCTCAACAAGCTTATTTTATGCTTTTCATTAGACTACAGGTAGTCCCCGACTTACGAGCGAGTTCCGTTCCTCCGAGGCGCTCGTAAAGCGAAAATTCGTAACTTGGAACGGCCGCCACGTGTCTCGTAAGTCCGGAATTTCGCTCGTAAGTTGGAACGGTTTTGCTAGCGCGACTACAAACACTCGTTTTTCATCGAAAAACTGCTTACGAGTGCATAAAAATGATCGGAAACGTGTGTCCACATGTTTAGCTAACGAACTGTGGTGAAAAAACACAGAAAAACTCGGTATTTTTTGCGTTTTTTCCAAAAATTCGCCAGCTCGTAAGTCCGGAACCTCGTAGGTCAGAGCGCTCGTAAGTCGGGGACTACCTGTACTATTAGCTTAAAAACACTTTTCATTTCTCCTTTAACCTTTCCTGCTCAGTCTTTCATCCGTGGTCAAAAGACACAGGGGAGATTTTCCTCCAGGGCTGAAGTCTCTGCTTCAGGGTTAACTCCCGCTCGCCTTGCACATAAACCACACGGTGGCTGAAGGTTAATCCTCTTGTTTTAATAATAATTCCAGCCAACAGGTGCACAAACAGACTTTCTTACAGCCGCGTTTCAATTTGCCGTTCACTTTACTCCACACACACACACATCACGTCTTGCTCTCCTCAACACGCTAAAGGACCCTCTAGGCTTTTGACGACAAGTGTACCTGTATACGGATATTTTAGAGCAAAAAAGTCCTGCTGGATGGACAGCGTGTGCGTGCACATCATGCTGTCTTTTAAAGATAAAATTAAAGTGTTTAACTCCATTCCTGCATGGAAGGCTTGACCAAGCTTCAAAGCAGCTCTGCACCATGATGGACAGAGAGCAACAGCTACAGGACAGATGCACGTGACGTGCAGCAGGTCCTCGGATGGATGGATGGATGGATGGACGGACAGACGGATGATGGAAGGATAAAGCTTGGACCTCAGTCAGTAAAGAATCCATCTGTCTGGGTTCAGGAAGGCAGGATGTTTGATGGAGCTGACGTGGAGCCAGGAGGACGCAGCTGCTCTGAGCGCTGCACCTGTTACCTGCTCAGGAGTTGACAGAACTCTTCAGCGACGCAGAGGATGAAGAATTCAATGAGTTTGAATAAAAATAAATATTTTTTGGTGTTTATCTTGTTACATTTTAAAGAGATGAAGGTTGTTGCAGCATATGTTGCGCGCACACGTTTGGAATACCCGACAAGCGAAATTATTTAAATCCAGCGGATTTGAACATATTCAGTTATTAAAGAAAAGTTCAGCTCAGACACATCTTTGCTATAATTTTCAGCAAATAAATGTTTTTTAAGTGTTAATCTTATTAAATTTTAAACAGATGAAGGTTTTAGCAGCCCACGCACACGAAGACCGGTCAAAGCGAACCTATCAGCTATTTGACAATTATGTTCATTTTTAAAAGAAAAGTTCAGCTCAAACACACTTTTACTATAATGTCAGCAAACAAATATAACAATTATACTTTATTTATAAAGCCATTTAAAACAACCACAGCTGCAACAAAGTGCTGTACACATGAAATTAAGAACATTTAAACAAAAGATGAGATGAAATCATGAAAAACAACCGTCATGTCTTTTATACTGAAGTGGGTGGAGCATCACCAGGGGTTGCTAGGTGAGGGGCTGGACTCAGGTTTGAGGTGGGTTGTGGCTGCGGTTTGTGACGTCACAAACCGCAGGATTTGAAAACGAAACCTATCTTATCACAGTAAAATAAATATACTTAGAGTAAATAAACCACTGGGTGCATTTTTTGGGCCCTAGGACTGTTTTTTTATGAAGTACATACCCAAAGTTGAGTAAAAAAAAAACATTAAAAAGTGAATTTTGCATCTGTGGTCCCCTTTAAAACCATTTAGAGAGGTCAAAGCCGAAAGCTTTAAGTCTTTTTGTAAGATATTCCAGGAAGCAGGAGCGGATAAATATAGTTATTGTAAATAATTAGCTTTTAAAGTCTAACCGTATTTGATAAATTAGGTTTTGCTGTGTCCAATGATCTGGTGGTTCAGCTGTAGCTGAATAATAACAACACAAGTAGATTTATTATTCTAAAATTTACAAAAAGTGTATCTATAATTATCACAAACTTGTTAGTTTAATGAATGATATTGTAATTTAAATTCTAAGACCTCACATTTCACGTATAATCTGATATAAAAAAAAACATGTACATTTAATTAGAAATTATTTTAATGACTAATTTATCACAAATGCACGTTTCATACAGCCAAGTCCAATATAGCTGTGAAGTGCTAAATAAAGAACTGAAGGATAGCCTAACAAGATATTTGGAGACTACGTTGTGCTTTGGATGTCTCCAAAAGCCTTATAGACTTTTTCTATATTCAATTAATCACAAAGAACTTATACAGTAGCAGTAACTGTAAATTATTCTCCACGACATGCTGATTTTAAAAACAATGGTATTTTGAAATTATGAAATGCCACATAAAGACCGATTTAGCATCTCAAAACCAGTGAGGTGAATTTTAAACAGCAGAGTTTAGTTATTATTGAAATATGCAAGATTTGCCTGTAATAATTTGACATCGGATAATCATCAGCTTATCCCCAATTTTTGACTACCGTAATTTAACAAATTTTTATCTGAACTAGGCCTAAATGTAAAGTATGAAATGCATACTAAATGTATACATAGACAAAAAGAACATTTATAAATTCCATCCATCCATCCATCTTCTTCCGCTTATCCGGGGTCGGGTCGCGGGGGTAGCAGCCTAAGTAGGGAGGCCCAGACTTCCCTCTCCCCAGCCACTTGGAGCAGCTCCTCCGGGGGAATCCCAAGGCGTTCCCAGGCCAGCCGAGAAACATAGTCCCTCCAGCGCGTCCTGGGTCTTCCTCTGGGTCTCCTCCCGGTGGGACGTGCCCGGAACACCTCACCAGGGAGGCGTCCAGGAGGCATCCTAACCAGATGCCCGAGCCACCTCAACTGGCTCCTCTCGATGTGGAGAAGCAGCGGCTCTACTCCGAGTCCCTCCCGGATGACTGAGCTTCTCACCCTATCTCTAAGGGAGAGTCCAGCCACCCTGCGGAGAAAACTCATTTCAGCCGCTTGTATCCGAGATCTTGTTCTTTCGGTCATAACCCAAAGCTCATGACCATAGATGAGGGTGGGAACGTAGATCGATCGGTAAATTGAGAGCTTTGCCTTTTGACTCAGCTCTCTCTTCACCACGACAGACCGGTACAGCGCCCGCTTCACTGCGGACGCTGCACCTATCCGCCTATCGATCTCACGCTCCAGTTTTCCCTCATTCGTGAACAAGATCCCGAGATACTTAAACTCCTCCACTTGGGGCAGGACCTCCTCCCCAAATTATATAAATTAAAATTTATATTATTATATATATAAATTATATAAAATTTATATATTATAAATTAGTTGTTAAAAATGTTTTTGCACATTTGCTCAGTATTGAGCATGTTGTGAAGCATTTTTACAAGAGCAAATGTAAAATGTTGGTTTTATTTTATTTTATGTGGTTCTGTTAACCTAAAGCAGTATGATGCAACCTGTTACTGAAATTACACATCAAGCTTCTTTTGGATCACCAGCTATCATCATTAGAAACAATATTAGAACTAGTAATGATTTTTTTTTTTAAAAATACATCAGTATATTTTAAGATTTCAGACGTTTTGCTAACATACTTCCTATGACTCAGTATTTTCAAGGATATTGAGCAGCCTTGTTATGTACTGATTTTAAAGACTAGACGCTGCTGCTAAGTAATGTTAAACAGAGTAAACATGCCTGATATATGACCCTTAATAACGTATCCAACAGCTCTGCACTCTGCTCGAGCTAATGTTAGCTTTAAAGACTAACAGGATGAGTAGGTTCACAAGTCATAGTACAGGAGGTTCATGTTCAGAACATTGCAGTGATCATCTTGTATCCACTGGCTTATGCTCAAGGTTGTCTTGGGGAAAGAAAAAAACAATAAAGCATACGTTTATTTTTTCAAATCTGAAATCTAAAAAAAAAAAAAACATGTCCTTATATTAGTTATCAGAACACAAAGAAAATTATGTGTAAAACATGTTATTACAAGTAAATATGACTTAATTAAGTTTACCTTATTTCACATTTTAAAAATGTATTTACTA
>JBBPBX010053067.1:12511-23973 GCA_038048925.1 Garcialebias charrua
TGAAGGACAAGGGTCTGGTTTTAACCAGGCTACTGAAATAGAAGAACAAGCATAAATCGGCAGCAGAAAGCAGAAAGAAAAGAAAAGTTGAAATGAGTGCAAAAATGTGGAATTAGCTGAAAAGCTAATATTA
The DNA here is from genome assembly GCA_038048925.1 of Garcialebias charrua. NCBI lineage: Eukaryota > Metazoa > Chordata > Actinopteri > Cyprinodontiformes > Rivulidae > Garcialebias > Garcialebias charrua. The sequence continues at coordinate 12,645 of JBBPBX010053067.1, forward strand.
GCATAAAAACAGCTAGTAGCTGGAATAACTGAAACTAGCAGAAATAAGCAGAAATTATAAGAACTAGTTTACCATAATTGGGCTGAAAGTAGTAGAAATTATCATGAAAAACAAGAACTTGTCTGAAAACGTGAAATTAGCTAACATGCTAACAAGCTTAAATTTGCATAAGAAAGCCGAATGAACATGTTTATTGAAAGAAGCATAAATGAGCACAAAAAAGTGAAAAATATCTTAAAAACGCTGAAATTAGCAACAAAAAACAAAACAAAAAAACAACTGAAAAGTAGCAACAACAAAAAAAGGCAGAAAGAAGCCCAAAAATGACCAAAACGAAGGAGAGAGAGCACTTTTTTTTTCTGAATTAGGCTTAGAAATGTTAAAATGAGTGCAACAAAAGTGGAATTAGCTGAAAAAGCTAAAATTAGCATAAAACGGTTAAATAGTAACGGTAGCTGAAATAGCAGCCAAACCTGAAACTTGCACAAATAAGCTGAAAGGAGCAAAAGGAAGTTAGAAGAAGCACAACATTTTTGTATATCTTAAAGATCCTGAAACAAGCACAAAAAACCCTGTAAAAACAGGTGGAATTAGCTGAAAGTAGCTGAAAAAAAGTTTACGTTTGCGCAAGGAAGCTGAAAGAAGCTGAAGCAGAACAAAATGTGAAATGAACAGTAAAAGGTTGTGAACAGATCTAAAGATATGAATGATGTCAAATGCGCTCAATTCTTTTTCTACGAGGAGAAAAAAAAATGGCAGAAAAGGCTAAATATTTCAAAAAGCTAAAATTGAACCAATACTAAACGCCATAGCAGGATTGTCCTGAAAGAGCTGAATGTTTTGATATATGATTTGTTGAAATGGCACAAAAATTGTGGAACGAGAGCAATCCAGAAAAATGTATAGAAGAAAAATGGATCACAATAGTGTGAATGCTTCATAAACATTCAAACAATAAAAATATGTGACTTGTGAATGACTGATTGTGGAGCCAAAACTAAAAAGTGAATTCTTCACATGTTAACTGCCATTTGTAGTTGCTGAAGTAAAATGCATTTCCTTGTCATAAATATAAATATATATATTTTTTCTTCTAGATCCCTACTAATTCTTGATGACATCTGGGATAGCTCCGTGGTGAAAGTGTTTGATATACAATGTCGGATTCTTATGACCACCAGAAACAGAGGCATCGCTGATTCTGTTGGTGGTATGTGATCTCATATGCTGTGACATTTTCTTTTTAACAATCCAAGTAGGAAATTAAAAAAAATCCATGTTATGTGTGCTTTTATATTTTAGGTTTCAAACATGAGGTGGAAGTAGAAAGTGGACTGGATGAGAAAAAGGCAATGGAGATCTTGGCTCTGTACACTGAAAAAAAGCCCCACACTCTGCCAGAAGAGGCTCGTGGTATTGTTAGAGAATGTAAAGGTCTGTAAAGAACACATAAAAGTCTCTAAATTATTCCCAAAAACTTTATTTAAATAAAGTACGGTACCTACAATAGATTTTTTGAAGGCAACTTGCTTATTTTTGATTACTTTTATTGAGGTCTAAATAAAGGAAAAAAAATGTAAAAATGCAAATTTTTGACATAATAATCCAAGGAACGTTCCATTCTACTCTTTGGTTCTGATTCAAATCAGATGTTTTATGTTCCACGTATTTTCTCTTTCTCCACTCCTGGTCAGGCTCTCCTTTGGTGGTGTCTCTAGTCGGTGCTCTGCTGAAAGAGAAACCCAACCGTTGGCTTTATTACCTCCGCCAGCTGCAGCAGAAGCAGTTCAAGCGCATCAGGAAGTCGTCCTCTTACGACTACGACGCCTTGGATCAGGCCATGGCTGCGAGCATCGAGGTTCTGCCTGAGGACCATCAAGATCTCTACAAAGACTTTACCGTGTTGGAAAAGGATGTCAAGATCCCAGCTAAGGTACAGAACAGTGCAATATCTGGACCAAAATGATGCATTAATATACAACGTCATAATGTTCTTTATCCTAGGTGCTGTCTGTTTTGTGGGATCTGGAGCCTGAGGAAGTAGAGGACATTCTCCAGGAGTTTGTCAACAAATCTCTGCTTTTTGTCGACATCCACAGCAAACCTTATTTGTACTACCTTCATGACCTCCAGCTGGACTTTTTGGTGGAGCAGAATCGAGAACATATTGAGGTTGGGAGGTCATTTTAGCTTGTTGGCTGCTGCAGTTTAACACATAACACACTAATAAACCTTGCTTTAATTAAAATGTGATGATTAAACGACTCTTTTTGCTTTGCTGCTTTACTATAAAATATGCAAAGTCTACTTAAAGTGCAAATATATTTGTGTTGATATATTTCAGAGCCTTCACACTAAGGCAGTGCGTCAGTATCAGCAGCACTACAAAGACGGTCCCTCCACTTCAGGAGACGAGGGATGTCTCTATTGGATCCGATTTTTGACCTACCACATGGCCAAAGCCAACCTCAGCCAGGTAAAACCAAATCAAGTCAACTTTATTTATAGAGCACGTTTAAAACGGCAACTGTTACCAAACTGCTTGACAATAAATCACAGCATCAAGTAAAAATAACAAGATATAATTAAAAGCATAAAAAATAAAAATATAAAAAACCCAAACACAATGAGAAACAATGGGATAATAAATCAGATTATACAGGTGCGTTTTCAGGAGAGATTTAAAAACAGGAAGTGAAGTGGTCTGTCTAATATTGATGGGCAGATTGTTCCAAAGTTTAGGGCCAATAACTGAAAAAGCCAGATCTCCTCTGAACTTCAACTAAAAGCAACTGGTCTGATGATCTTGGCGCCCAAGAAGGAACATATGGTTGAAGTAGGTCAGAGAGGCATGCAGGTGCAAGGCCGTTAATGTACTTAAATGTCATCAGGAACATTTTTAAATCAATTCTGACACGCACAGGGAGCCAGTGAAGGGAGGACAAAACCAGTGACATATGCTCAAAGCCAAGCTGCAGCATTTTGTACGAGCTGGAGACGTGAAAGGGAGACCTGACTGACCCCAAACACAATGACTTCAGTTTTCTGATCATTAAAACTTTTTAAAAAATTAGCCCTGTTTCCATCCATTTTCATTTCGAATTTTGAGCTACCTCGCAAATATGTAAATACAAATTAATGCAGAGCAGAAGTGTTTCCATCTACTGGCTTGAAGCGCTTTTTCCAAGCCGCGCACAGCGTCATTACGTCAGACGTCAGCGTCATTACGTCAGACGTCAGCACTGCGCATGTCTACAGTAGACCAGAGAGTAAACAGGAAGTAGCGGTTGAAAACAGAACCCGGTCACACATCTCGTCAAAATGGGGAGAATATTTCAGGTACGTGCTGCTGTCGGGCGAGTTGTATTTATTCTGTCATGCCAACTAGTTTTAGCGAGTTACATGTTGTTCGGAGCGGAAACAGCTGATCAGTCACGTGACGTGAATGTGCGCTACGGCAGCACGAGTCGGCAAATGTGTTTCCATCTGTCGTTTTGCGCAGCTGCTCGGTTTCGCAGCTCCCAAAAACCACCTCAAGCGAGCGTATAAACTTTTTGGCGAATTTCAGGAAGTAACTTCGTATTTTGCCGTTTCCATTAAGCTTTTCTGCTGCGATACTTCAAAATGCGCACCTAGAAACCTTGATGGAAACACGGCTATTGAAGCCATCCATGCCGTGATGTCATCGAGACATTTTAAAGGAAGGTGAATGGAGCTGGAACTGTTGGATTTTAAGGTCTGATAAACCTGGCAGTCATCAGCATTACAATGAAACAAAAGACTACATTTCCTCAGGATAGACCCCAAGGGGAGCAGATACAATGAGAACAGAAGGGATCCAAGAATGGAGCCTTGTGGGACCCCGCAGGAAAAAGGCATAGAAGTAGATAAACTATTACCAACATTAACACAAAAACTGTAGCTCAGATACGAACGGAACCATTCTAACACTGCACCTGTAATCCCAAGCCAGCTGGTAAATCCACCCTCATTTTTAATTTAGAAGAACCCTCACTCTGTCCTGTCAGCTCGTGTGCTCACAAGCTTTCAGAACATCACTTGATGTCCATAAATGTAAATGTCCATTTAAAACTGCACAGGTGCACCAGAAACGACTGATCAGATTTGTTTGCATTTCCTGTTAGTCTCGTCTTTGACTTTTGTGCACATCATCTCACTCTGGTTTGTTCTTGTGTTTAGGAGCTCTACTCGCTCATGTTTTCACTGGACTGGGTCAGCATCAAGGCCAAGATAATGGGTCCAGCACTCCTCATTAATGACTACGTGGAGTATGGGTCCATTCTTGACAAAGAGGTTGGTAAACATGAGTTGTCTTATGAAATAAAGCAAACTTGGCTGTGGTATGTACTGTATGTTAATCCAGGTTTTGCAACAATGAATGCACCTGGGGTAAAAGTGCTGCTCTTTTTGTTAAATGTGAACTTTGAACGTGAATGAGAGGAAATGCAGGTTTTACAAGTTCTATTATCTTTCTTGCATAAGAGGCATCACATTTATTAGGAAGAAGAACTCTTATCTTTCCCCGAAGCATTTCTGACTAATTCCTCTTCAGAGAAAAGTTCATTTAGTTTCTGTTGTGGTTTCTATCATTCTTTTTTTAAGGGTATCCCATCTTAAATGAGCAAATTTATGAATTAGAGAATGTAAACATAGATGAAAGTATGTGGTAAATGTGCATAAATAGAATAGGTACGCAATCTTTAGTAAAAAAAACATTTAAATGATTAAACACTTGCCTTTTGAGTACTCTAGTTTTTTTTTCCTTTCGGCTGTTCCCTGCGTTAGGGGTCACCACAGCGAACTAAGTCACATGAAGACTTGGCAGTTATTTTTACGCCGGATGTCCTTTCTGACACAACCACAGACCACCGAGCTACCACAGCCCTCTCTGTGGAGCAGAGAGCTGCTATCTAGGACATCCGAAGGAGCAGATGGTGTGGGTTAAGGGCCTTGCTCAAGGACCCAGAGTGGAGCGAATGAGAGTGGGGGCTGGTGTGGGTGCTTCACCTACTCCACCCACATTTTTTGTTGTTGTTTGTACCGGGGCTTGAACCAGCGATCTTCCAATCACAGGCCCACCTTCTCTAACCTCTGCGGCACCACTCCCATTTTGAGTACTCCAGGTAATGTACCATATTTTCCGCCGTACCCGTCGCACCGCCCTATAAGACGCATCAGTCCAGATATGTCTAAAAATGTGGAAAAATCCATAAATACGTTGCTTCGCCGAATATGTCGCATCTATTATTTGTCACCGCTGACGACCTGGAAATGTGGGCCAGTGTTGTGCCAAAAATTGATGGGCTGCAAAATGGCGGCCGCAGGAGCGTGCATGGGAGGACTTTAAGAAGAATTTCACAAGATTAACACTTAAAAACAATTGTTTGCTCACAATTATAGTAAATGTGTGTCTCAGTTTAACATTTGCTTAATAAAAGGACTTTAACAGTCAAATCAGCTGCATTTCAAAAGTATTCGCTGCCTCGGTGCTCTGGGAGCGCGCAGAGGGAGGAAAAAAAAGGAGGCGGTACGCTGTTAGTTTCTTTGAAATTTAACAAGAAAAGCACCTAAAACAATTATTCGTTTGCTTGAAATTATAGCAAAGGTGTTTCTCAGTTGAACTTTTACTAATAAATGCACTTTAATGGTCAAATTAGCTGCATTACGCTGGGGCGGTGCAGCTGGTTTGATGGTTGCTCCAAGCAGTTAACAGAACAAAGGTGGAAGGCTGTGGCAAGCCAGTTGTGTCATTAATAACTGGTGAAGATTATCAGTCATCCAGGACATTGTAAATTCAAAAAAGTTCAAAACAAAAACAAAGTATAATAAATAAAGTCCAGTTGTTTTTGTCTTGAACTTTTTTGAATTTGTCATTATAGCCACTTTTACCTATTATATGATACAACGGCATGCCATACAGCTATTACTATTCCGCTACCATCTAGTGGCTGTAAATAGTACTGTTCAATTATTATTATTATTTTCAGTCAGAATTAATGAAAACGGTCATATCTCAGCCAAAATTTGGTTTTCAAAATCCATAAATATGTCACTTCGGCCTATAAGTTGCAGTGCATGTAAATTATGCAAAAAACCACGACTTATACAGCAAAAAATATGGTATATCTAACATCCAACAGTAGCCTGATGCTGGTCTGTGCTTTATGTTTTCCAGAACAGTGAAGTTCGCAGTCAGTTCCAGGAGTTTTTGTCTCTGAGCGCCCACCACCTGGAGCAGCGTCCTTTCCCCGATGTCCTTCAGCTCGCTCTGTCTCAGCCACACACCTCAGAGGTCTACAGGCAGGCTCGACAGCAGGCCCAGAACCGGGCCAAGAGGGGGAAACTCTACTTTGACTTGATGTATGAAAACAAGCGTTTAGATACACTCATCCTAAAACACAAAAGTTGGCAAAAATTTTGAGTGTCTTTTTGTACTTTTCCATCCCAACATGTTTTTTTTTTTTTGCCTCGCTCTAAGTACCGGTAGTATGTAGAGAACTTAAACCCCGATGCATGCTGACTAAAACTAATATCTGATGTTAACACATTTTTAAAATGTTTTGACAGTTTTATCGTCCATTGGCAGACAACTAATGGTGCATCTGGGATGTCAAAAAGCTTTCTTTAACTGTGTATTGTATGTGTTTTTGCACAGAAACAAGAGCGGTGTAGAGAATTTGTCTCGGTTAGTGATCCATCCTCACCAGGGCTCCATCTATTCTGCCTGCTTCTCCCACGATGGAACCAAAGTTGCCTCTTGTGGAGCTAACAAGATGCTAAAGGTACTCACTGAGAATGTGGACTCTTCTGTCTAAAACTTTCAATATATAAAAGACAAAGAGTTTTCATAAAAACCAAATGTGCTTTTTACATGTCCCCTCTCTCTTTTATGATAAATTTAAATGTGCTGCACTCCCATGAAACTGAGCAAAGTTTTCAACCAAAATATGTCAAATATATATAAAATATTCACATAGTTCTTATCAAGTTATCATCAAGTGACATTAGCAGAGTAAAAAAAGCTAAAGCTACATATTGTGTCATTATTTGCTAAATGGAGGATATTTTTTTTGGATGTCTTGCAGTCATAACCCATTATTCTGCAGTTTAAGGTTTTTATTTATTTTAAACATGTGTGTGTTCAGGTGTTTAAAAGTACCTCAGGTGAGAAACTCATAGAAATTAACGCCCATGATGAGGAGGTGCTTTGCTGCGCCTTCTCCCCCGACGACCGTCTCTTAGCGACATGCTCAAGTGACAGGAAGGTCAAGGTGAGTCGTCATCGAGTGTTTCATCAACTTCACTGCAGAAACACACGATAACTGAAGTCTGGTACATCATCCAGCTGTTTTTTTCCCCATCTTTTTTTATGCTAAAATCAGCGTACCTGTGAGTTTCAGGTGTGGAACGCAGAACAAGGCAAGCTGCTGAGGGCTTTCCTGGAGGAGCACGAGGAGCAGGTTAACCACTGTGAGTTCACCAACACGACACGGCAGCTCCTTCTGGCCACCTGCTCCAACGACGAAATGAGCAACGTCAAGGTGCGCATGTTTCCACACTGTATTTATTACCATTATTATCCAGGGTTATGCTTTCTCACATACATTTTGATCAGTTATTAACAAAAATTTAACTCAGAAACACTAATATATATATCCAGCTAACAATTTTTATATTAACAATTTTTATATTAACAATTTTTTTTAGCGGAGTCTCCTCTCTTAAAACACGAACACTCCACCCACGTGAAGAGAGCACCCCACCCACTTCAAGGCGGCTTTGCGGCAAATGCGTAATGAACGCGGGTGGCCCAGAGCCACCCAGGGGCGGCCCGGGCCATTGAGGGCTGGCCAATGCAAAAACGGCTTGTGTCTCCTGTGGTGTCCCTCAGGGGTCAGTTCTGGGGCCCTTGCTGTTTTCCCTATACATGCTGCCTTTAGGTCAAATTATTAATCAGTTCAACATTTCTTTTCACTGTTATGCCGACGATACACAGCTTTACATCAGGACTGGAGCATCCTCATCTTCCCCATTGTCATCTCCATCTTCACTCACTGCCCTCTCTGCCTGCCTGGAGGAAATAAGGGCATGGATGAATCAGAACTTTCTTCAATTAAACTGCTCCAAGACTGAGGCCATACTGATTGGCACCCCTCACCAGGTACAAACATCTCCTATAACAACACTTTCCTTTTCTGGACAAGACATCCCCCTCTCCACCTCTGTTACAAATCTTGGAATAAAAATGGACTCCAATCTTACATTTGAAAATCACATTAAGCTTCTGTTTAAAACTTGCTTCTTCCATCTTCGAAACATCTCCAGACTTCGCCCATCTCTAACTTTTTCCGATGCTGAGAAGCTCGTCCATGCTTTTGTCTCCTCCAGGCTCGACTACTGCAACTCCCTGTTTATTGGAATCCCTGGCAAAAACCTTCAGAAACTTCAATATATTCAAAACAGTGCAGCAAGGATCTTGTTGAGAGTTCGTAAATTTGAACATATTACACCCATTCTCCATAACCTTCATTGGCTTCCTGTCACCTACAGAATTCAGTACAAAACTGCTCTCATTACACACCAATGCTTACACGGAACTTCACCAGATTATCTAAAGGACATTCTTGCACCATACTCATCCACCCGGTCTCTACGGTCACAGAACAGTCATCTACTTCACATTCCGAGAACCAAATTAAGGACCATGGGAGACCGGGCTTTCAGTGTGGCTGCCCCCCGCCTGTGGAACTCTCTTCCTGACTGCCTGAGAGCTCCACAGTCACTGGTTGACTTTAAGAGCGGCTTGAAGACCTTTCTTTTTAACCAAGCATACTCTGCCTCCTCATGATTCTATCTTTGATCTTAGTTGATACTGTTATTGATTTTACTTGTTTTATTACTTGTTTTATTGACATTTAATTCTGTTGCACTTTGTAGCACTTTGAGATTTTCATTAATGAAAAGTGCGTTATAAATTGAATTCATTATTATTATTATTATTATTATTATTATTATTATAACAGTTTATTTTCCTCACTGACTGAGAACGGAGAAAAAGTGAAGGTGTGATTAACTGAGGATCTACTTGTAAGAGGGATTTGATTTGTAGAAGTTTGATTATTAGATGAAGTGGTGATCCCACACACCCACTACACAGCTGCTTCAGACTGCTGCCATCAGGGAGGAGACTGAGGAGTCTCCAGGCTCGTACCAGCAGACTGAGAGACAGCTCTGTTCATCAGGCAGTCAGAATGCTAAACACTCTGCCTGCTCTGCCTCCCCTCCCATTTGAACTGCCTTAACACAAAAAACTTTCTCACACATTACCACACAACACAAAGATTTTAACACTGGACTCTGTGTCATCAAACGGGTTATTCACTAAACTCTCGGTCATGTGCTCATTCAGTTTGCACTACTTCTCATATTTGCACTAATGTTTGTATTACATTACTGCCTATAGTCTTACTACTGTTTACATTCACTGTTTACATTTATTAATACGGTTTACATTTATTACTACTGTTTTACATTTATTACTACTGTTTACATTTACACTACTTTTATATCTACACTACTGCTGATACATATACAGTATTCTCTGACTAGCCTTATTTAAGGATGCCCAATGTGCCTTATGTGCCTTACTGCATATGCCACTTTGCCTCTATACCAACATCAACTACCTCATACATATACTGTGTACATTAACTCATATGCTGCTTTGCCACTCTTTGCAAATGTCAATGCTAGAACCTTCAGTTTATTTTATAGATATACTTTTTATACTACTATGCAAAAACTCAGGACAGTATTACACTTTTATTATTTCATTTTATGCTTATGTTCATTGGGTGTTTGGTGTTTCAGTGTTGGTGTAAATTTTCATACTTTTATACTACTATGAAAAAACTCAGGACAGTGTTACACTTTTACTATTTTATGCTTATGTTTATTAAATGTTTTAGTGTTTAGTGTTTAAATGGTTACTGTTGCACCGAGGGACTGAGAGAAACGCAATTTCAATCCTGTGTATGTCCTGTACATGTTGCAGTTCTGACAATAAAGTTGACTTTGACTTTGAAGTGGTTGATTTTCCATTTGTAACTGTGTCAAATAATGAACTAGAAGCAACAAAATGTTTGTTGAAACAGTTCAGGATCTCGTGCTTATTTGACTCAGGAACAGAGTCAACGAGAAGTTGTGATGGGAGGTCAGATGACTGGGGGGTGCCTGAGAGAGATTTTTACTATTACTACTTTACTATTTTCAATCATGGTAAATTATGTTTTCTCTTGAATAGATGAGGATATCATGCAATCATTATTTACAGACGATGGAGCCTTGTGGAGAAAAGGAAGAAATGTTAGATTAGTGTATGAGAAAATACAAAATGCCTGTTTAACATTGGGCTTATAACTGGGGAGTTAAAGCTCCACTGACATCATCTTTTGACTTTTCAAAAAATGGCACAACATAAATATTAAGATTGACCCCTGACCGTTTTTGCTAAAATAATGTTAAATGAATGAAAATTGACCCCCAAAACAGTTTAAAATTAGCGCCATTTTTTTAACACGATAAATAGGGATATCCCCGTCGCAGGATGATGACGTCATGTAAAGGAAGTTCTCTCCTGCGCAGCTTGAAAACAATGGAGGAGCTACAAACTCGATCCGTCCAATTTAGCCATTTAAAAGTTAATATTTTAGCGGATTGTCTGCAGAGAGGCCAAAGTTATTTCCAGTAAACAGCAGGTTATAATTTTTTTCAGCTCCTGCTGGTTTTTGGAGACTTTTCACTTCATGAGGTGAGCTCAGCTGCTGTGTGGAGTTACATGCATGTGGACGAGGCAGAAGTAATTCTACAACATGTACATCGTCTCCAGCCTCCACAGCACTGAAATGGTAATATATTAGTTAATGTTCCTAATAATTATTCAACATTAATTAATAGTTTAAAAAATTAGTCCCTTTTAAAATATCTGTTAAATATATTATTCTTTTATTTTATTTTGTTTGTGTTTTCAGGTTTCCAGGTCTCCAGTCCATCACCTGAGGCTCTTCCTGTTGAACCACAACCCAGACTTTCACATCACAGCAGGTAAGATTGCATCAACGAAAAGAATACTACTCAACAATATTCTTTGATGTAAATCTGTTGATTTTCTGTGGTTCTGATGAGGGAAGTGACAAAGTGGATGCAGCATTCAGCCCATAATGGACCCAGATGTCCCCTGCGTCCAGACCTACAACACCTGGACATCATGAGCGTGGAGGAGCGAGGAGGTGGTGGAGTCTGAAGAAGT
>JBBPBX010053068.1:0-23973 GCA_038048925.1 Garcialebias charrua
TAAGGGTCCGGGGTAGGTTGAGGCGAACTGCCACAGGGTTAATCACCTTAGATATAGGGAAGGGTCCAACGAAGCGAGGGGCGAGTTTGCGGCTCTCCACACGGAGTGGGAGGTCTCTGGTAGATAGCCACACTCTCTGTCCCTGCTGGTACGTGGGTGCAGGAGTACGCCGCCGGTTAGCAGACCTGGAATACACAGCAGAGGTTCTTTGTAGGGCTTTGCGTGCTTGTCGCCATATCCGTTGGCATCTTTGGGCAGCAGCAAAGGCAGAAGGGACCCTGGCTGTCCTTTCCTGACAGGAGAACACGGGCGGCTGGAACCCATAGACCGTGTAGAATGGGGACAAACCAGTGGCACAAGAGGGAAGAGAGTTGAGGGAGTACTCCACCCAAGGAAGGTTCTGTGACCACTTAGCAGGGTCCTGTTCGCACAGTAAACGGAGCTTAGTCTCCACCTCTTGGTTAATCCGTTCAGTCTGCCCATCAGTTTGGGGGTGAAAACCTGAGGACAGACTCACTTTGACACCCAATAGACTGCAGAACTCCCTCCAGAATTGCGAAACAAACTGGGGACCACGATCTGACACAATATCCACTGGGAGGCCGTGGAGCCGGAACACCTCCCGGGAGAGAATCTCTCCCAGTTCCTTTGATGATGGGAGTTTGACAAGGGGGACTAGGTGAGTCATCTTGGAAAAGCGGTCAACGATAGTAAGGATAACAGAAAAGGTCTTGGAGAGGGGCAAACCTGTAATGAAGTCCATGGATATGTGAGACCAAGGACGGTGAGGAATGGAAAGGGGTCGTAGGAGTCCAGCAGGCGGTCGGCGGGTAGACTTAGCTCGACTACAGACCCGACAAGCTGAAACAAACTCCTTGACATCAGCAAGCATGGACCTCCACCAGAAACGGTCTCGAACCACTGACAAGGTCTTGGTAATACCTGGGTGACAGAAAAGTCGAGAACTGTGGCAAAATGATAGTACCTCAGTGATGAGGTTGTCTGGGACAAAAAGACGATCCTTGGGACAGTCACTAGGCACAGTGTGTTGCCGATGGGCCTGCTTGACCTTTCCCTCCAGGTCCAGTCGAGTGACTGCCAATCGTGCAGACGCGGGAAGGATGTAGTCCATCACCTCAGTTCCCTCCTCCTCTAGGGTCTCATGGAGTCGAGAGAGGGCATCAGGTTTTATATTTTTGGAGCCGGGTCTGTAAGACAAGGCAAAATTGAAACGGCTAAAGAATAGAGCCCACCTGGCCTGTCTCGGGTTGAGCCTTTTGGCAGATCTCAGGTACTGAAGATTTTTATGGTCAGTCCACACAATAAAAGGTTCCTCAGCTCCTCCAGTGCAAGCTTCACCGCTAGGAGCTCTCGGTCTCCAACATCGTAAATTCTCTCGGCTGGAGAAAGGCTTCTGGAAAAAAAGCACATGGGTGAGTCTTGTTATCCATGCCTCTTTGGCTGAGGACAGCTCCAATACCAGAACCTGATGCGTCAACCTCAAGAATGAATTGACGAGAGGGGTCAGGCGAGAGAAGGATGGGGGCAGCCGTGAATAATTTCTTAAGATGGGAAAAGGCTTGATCGGCCGATGGAGTCCAGCAAAAGGGTTTCTTAGAAGAGGTTAGTGCATGAAGGGGTGAAGCAACAGAGCTGTAATTCCTGATGAACCGGCGGTAAAAGTTTGCAAAACCTAGGAATCTTTGGAGCTGTTTAATGTTTTGTGGGGTGGGCCAACTCTGGATGGCCTCTACCTTACATGGATCCATGGAGATCTTGTTAGGAGAGATAGTGAAACCCAGAAAGGAAATAGTGGAGAGATGGAACTCACATTTCTCTGCCTTGATGAAGAGATTATTCTGCAGGAGTCGAAGAAGCACAGCTCGAACATGCTCTCTGTGAACAGCTTGGGTCTTGGAAAAAATCAAAATGTCATCCAGGTAAACAAAGACAAATCGTCCAATCATATCCCTAAGAACATCATTTACTAAGGTCTGAAACACTGCAGGTGCATTGGTAAGCCCAAAGGGCATCACCAAATACTCATAATGACCAGTAGGGGTGTTAAAAGCAGTCTTCCACTCATCTCCCTCCCTTATTCGAACTAAGTGATATGCATTTCTGAGATCAAGTTTAGTGAAGATTGTAGAACCCTGAATGGCTTCAAACGCAGTGTTCATGAGGGGAAGAGGATAACGGTTCTTTAATGTGATTTCATTGAGTCCTCTGTAATCAATACACGGCCTTAAGGACCCATCCTTCTTACCCACAAAAAAGAAGCCGGCACCTGCTGGAGAAGACGAAGGACGTATGATACCTGCCCTGAGCGAGTCATTGATATAATCCCTCATAGCTTGGTCCTCTGGTCCAGACAAAGAGTATAGACGACCCCTAGGGGGAAAAGTACCAGGAAGAAGGTCAATGGCACAGTCATAAGGTCTGTGAGGGGGAAGAGAGGTAGCACGATGTTTGTTGAACACCTCCTTGAGGTCGTGGTATTCGAGAGGTACCTTGGATAGGTCAGGGAAGGTTTCTTGGTTTGGGGTTGAGTCAGAAACATTAGCCCGTAATAGACAGGTGGAAAGGCATTCCGGAGACCAGCCTAGGACCTGCCCTTTAACCCAATCAATGTGTGGGTTATGCCTCTTTAACCATGAAGCCCCCAAAATAACTGGGATTTCAGGGGATCTGATTACTGAAAATGAAATAATTTCATGGTGATTGCCTGCAATGACCATCTTAACTGGAACAGTCTCATGGGTGATCTTATGAATAAGATGACCATCAATGGCTAAGACCTCCTGCTCTTTAACAGTCGGTTGAATCTGAATATTGTGTGCTTTAGCAAATTCTAAGTCCATAAATTCAGCATCAGCTCCTGAATCAACAAACACAGAGACTGTTCTTTCACTATTTTTATTTTTATTCAAGAGAGTGGCCTGTACTGACAACATGGAGGACTTGGTTCTCTGACTCAGTAGGAACCTCCTGCCTACTGAGCCTGGTCTTTTACTGGACATCGAGACAGCAAATGGCCCACTCCTCCACAATAGAAGCAAAGCCCATTTCTTTGTCTACGCTCCCTCTCTTGAGCAGATAACCGGGATCTTCCAATCTGCATGGGTTCTGTTACCTGGGATGAGACCACCTGAGGGGATGTTGATGCTGGTTGGGGACTGGGTCTAGACTCAGACACATTGTACAGAGGTCGGTTGGTGAAGTTCCTCTCTCGCCTCCGTTCTTGAATCCTCAAGTCAATCCTCGTGGCGAGAGATTCTAACTCCTCCAGGTCAGTGGGAGCATCTCGGGTGGAGAGTTCATCTTTGATCTCATCACTGAGCCCCTGGTGAAAAGCGTCGCAAAGAGCTTCATCATTCCATCTACAATCAGATGACAAGGTGTGAAAATCCACAATATACTCAGTCACCCTCCTTTTGCCCTGTTTCAACCTGAATATGCCCCTTGCTGCTTCTCTCTGGGGCAGGATGGGGTCAAACACCCTGATGAGCTCCTTGGCAAAGTTTCTGACGTTGTAGCAAATCGGGGAGTCTCGCTGCCACTCTGCTGTTCCCCATAATTTAGGCTTGCCAGAAAGTAGAGAGATAATATAGGCGACCTTGGCCCGATCAGTAGGGAAGGAGGAAGGCTGTAATTCAAAGTGAATCTCGCATTGGGTGATAAAGGGTCGACATTGGTTTGGCTCACCTTTAAACATCTCGGGAGGCGTTAAGCGTGGTTCATGATTTGGGGAGGCTTGGCAACGAGGTGAGACCTCCATGTGCTGGGAAGGAGGTGTGGACGTAGCTGCGGAGGGTTTAGTTAATATATTCATCATTTCCTGCATATTTGTTTCCAATCTATTTATTGCAGTTTCAACTCCTGAACGCCACTCCTGTGTGTGTGACGGGTCCATTGTGGCCAGATTGTGCTGTAATGATTCACAATGGGGACCCGGAAATTCAACCACAACACAGGAGTGAACGAAAAAAGTTTATTATCTGCCACTTGTCAGAAAAAGGGGAACGTCCGCTGAGACTCTGCAGGGAGAGAGAACAAGTTGGTGACTGGGATAAACTTGATGTTTAAAAGAACGTGAGGAGTTCAAATCACTAACCTGCAGAGTTTAATCACAGTTGGTGATGCAAAGGCTGCACTGACGTCAGAGGGAGGGGGGGTCGGAGGTGCAGCAGGGTCACGTGACACGTGAGCACGGCTCCTCTTCTGCTTGAGTGCGGCTTGGTTCCAATAATTAACAACAGCTCCAAGAGTCCAGATCGTGGTCAAGATACAGGCGTGGGTCATACACAGAGAGGCAAAGAGGCAGTACTTATCCGTGGGGTTTCAGCGAGAGTCGGTGTCAGTAGGCAGAGCGAGAGTCGAGGTCCAGATATCCGATGGGCAGAAATAATCCGTTGAGGGCAAGGCAGAGGGGAGAATCCGTGAACATGAAGAGTGTCAAAACACAGGAAGGTCAGGAACAGAACGCTGGATTTCTTCAGGCGCAAGGCGATCAGACAATCTGGCAGGGAGGCAGAGTCTGGAGTGCGTTTAAAAAGAGCAGCAGACAGGTGCGCTGAATCACGCTGATGAGGAGAGGAGACAGGACAACCCCAAAAACACAGCATGACTTGACATGAACGTGAATCATGAACGTGAATCATTACAAAATTAAAACAATTAAAAATCTTATTTTATGTGTTTAAATGTTCTTGATTTTATGTGTACAGCACTTTGTTGCAGCTGTGGTTGTTTTAAATGGCTTTACAAATAAATTATGTTATTATTATTACTGTATTATTATTTTGAAGCCGATTACGCAGTTTTCAGCAGTGTTCGGCAGTTTTCTGCAGTGTTCGGCAGTTTTCGGTTAGCTTCGGTTAGCTCCGGCTTCGACAGCCTGGCTTTGGACGGACCGTGTGTCCGATCAAAGATTGCTTCGCTCGGACAAATGAGCTGGAAACGCTCGGTGAACTCTGTGGCGGAGGAACAGCCTCGCAGCCTGGGATGTTGGTGGGACCCGAAGCTAACATGCTAACACCAGCCCCACCTGGGACACGGAGCCGACGTGCGGCAGAGATGCCTGCTGCGGCCAGGAGCTCACCTCGATGCTCCGCCTGGCAGCCTCAGATGTTGGTCGGACTTTGAGCTAACATGCTAACGCCAGCCCCACCGGGGACACGGAGCCGATGGGCGGCAAAGATGCCTGCTGCAGCCAGGAGCTCACCTCGATGCTCCGCCTGGCAGCCTCAGATGTTGGTCAGACCCGGAGCTAACATGCTAATGCCAGCCCCACCGGGGACACAGAGCCGACGGGTGGCGGAGATGCCTGCTGTGGCCGGGAGCTAACATGTTAACGCAGAGAAACGGCTTTACCAGCTCCCAGTAAGTTATTAACTCTTTTTCCCTTCATTATGGCTCCAAATGTATGGAGCTAACATGCAGTTACAAACAGTTTTGACCTTGTGAATCAGCTGGTAGCTGCAGAGCTCGGACGTGCAACAAGCTAACATGCTAACAGACATGCTAACTTTATTTTTCCTTCATTATGGCTCCAAATGTACTGTATGTGTTTTTTGATAATTATGTAGGGTACTGTGTTAGGATAGGCAAAGTGCTTGGTAACTTGGTAACTGTACAGTACCATACATGTACGTGTATAAGTGTCGGCTCGTGTGTTTTCCGACTTACAGCGATTTTCGACATGCGAACGGCTGTAGGAACGGAACTCCTTCATAACTCGAGGACTACCTGTATATATATTTTTTTTTTATATATACATATATATATATATATATTTATATATACATACATATACATATACAGTACATAATGTATATATATATATGTATATATTGTATATATATATATATATATATATATATATATATATATATATATGTATATATATACATATATATATATATAAATATATATACATATGTGTGTGTGTGTGTGTGTGTTTCACTTGTTCATGTGTTTTTTAAAGAACAGAAATGTCAGTTTATGGCATCCCACATTTCACTATAAACATGAGCAAGAATTGACATGTTAAAATTGAAGGAAGCTTTAAATACTACAGCATAACACTTGCAGATTGATTTTATGTGATGGGAATTAGTAGCTGCAGTAAAGGAGCAAGAGGGATTATCCATCAAGCCAAAGGTCCACCGTTTTCCCAGTCCATATGTCAAAGTGCCCTCAGGCAACATATTGAACTGTACATTGCTCCAATTCCATTTGTCTACATATCAACCTGTGTATGGTAGAATTTTTTTTATCACATATGTAAATATGTGAATGCAAACTTATATAAGTTGTCAACAAGACTGTTAAACCATAGGTCAAAAAGGCGTTCAATACAAGATCAACTGGACTTTATTTGTAACAGAAGACGTTTCACTTCTCATCCGAGGAGCGAGAAGCGAAACGTCCTGTTACATATAAAGTCCAGTTGATCTTGACTTGTATTGAACGCCTTTTTGATTTATCATGTCCTGGACGACTGAGAATCTTCACCAGCATGTTAAACCATAGGAAAAAACATTTTATGTATTTTCGTATGTAGCACATGGAATACAAAGTACATGCAGAGAAAAAGACCATTGGCAGAGATTTTCAGTTTGATTCCAGGCACATTTATAAAGCATGTTTATCTGTGGTTTCATTGATTCTGATCTTGCCATTATTTTTAGGTTTTTCAAAGCTACATGAGAGCACACTTGAATAATATTTCTGAATATCTTCCTCAAACATATTCCCGTTATTTTTAGCAACATATACCTGTAAATAAAAGCAGTTACAAATACAGTTAAAAAAAACATTCGTCTTGTTTGGACAATGTGTAAAACAGGTTAAATAAATCGCAATAATGAGATCAAAATGGTGGTCGTTATTCATGACTACAAAACTGCTCATTTCTCAAAAAAAAAAAACTCCCATTTTTATGTAAAATGATGGCAGCCAGATATCAATTTTAAACCTGCTGAAATGGAAAAAGTTTCACAAAAGAGCATTTTGTAATTTCTGCTATATGTCGCATGAGTTTCTGAGCCAGTAGATCTGGGAAGACCCAAAAAGTCACTGAACACCTGAGGAGCTGGTCCATTTAACAAGTGTGAAGTCAGAGAATTAGACAAAATTGTCAAGTTTTGTAAAGTTTTTTATATTCAGTTTTTTAAGAAGATGACAGTGATGTGATCAGAGTCAGAAATCTTTAACTGCTCAATCATACATCAGGAAGAAAAGCAGCCTTTGTGAGAGTATCATCTGCTGCAGCTTTTTCTCTCCAAGATGGCCACCAATCAGCACCACCTGATGATCATCACCTTGTTGAGGCTTCATACTACTTCAAAGTCAAAGTCAAAGTCAACTTTATTGTCAGAACTGCAATATGTACAGGACATACACAGGACCGAAATTGCATTTCTCTCAGTCCCTCGGTGCAACAGTAACCATCTAAACACTAAACACTAAAACATTTAATACACATAAGCATAAAATAGTAAAAAAGTGTAACACTGTCCTGACTTAAGGCTGCAGCTGGATGTTACTCATTGCCGGAGCATTAGCCACGGATTGTACACTTTGTCTCTGGCCTATGTTTATTTCTCGTGCATAATACTAAAATCATCTGTTATGGTTACAGCTTACCTGCCCCCTTGGATCTAGCCTTGGTTCTCCTTTGGTCCTAGTCCTTGGTTCCTCTCTTGCCTTGGTCCTCCTTTGGTTCCTCTCCTTGTTCCTTGTGCTTTGCCTTCCAGCCACACGCCTGTTCACCTTCCTATCTAGAGTCCTCTTTGGTTCCCCCTCGACCATCCTCCAAACTGTAAGACAAAACCACTGGATCAATATCATAACCTCCTACTCACCAGACCAGAACCCCCTGACCCTCGCCTTCGTCATCATGCTTATCATCCTTAAAATCATCACACATCTGATAATCTGCAATGGAATGTAAATCAGGTAGATCATTTTACGAAAGACTAAACAGAAGAGAGTCAAGAACTGAGCCTTGTGGCACAACCACATTAAATTTAAGAAATTATGATTTCTCACCACCAACATTAAAACACTTAACTATTTAAAAATATATGATATAAACCACAACGAACTAAACTAAAAATACATATTCATTTGTTTGCTTGATCATTTGTTTATTATATCATGGGTCAACATGCCAAACGTCTTTTTTGTGAGCCTGTTTAGCCAGTATTCCAACATAAGAGCAAAAAGGAGATAAATAAAACTTAATGTGAGACTGAATAAGCAAGTTCAGAAAAAATACGGTAAATAAATAAAAAGGTTTTCACCTGTATTTCAGATTTACTTTTAATCACTTTATGTGTGATTTATAAGTGTACAGTATTAAGTGCAGGGTCATTTCTCGTTTAATTAGTATATCCCACACCGGGGTCAGCTGTGCCTTGTCATCCTCCTCCCTGCTCCGCAGTGATTCACACATCAGTACACAAAAACGCAGAAATGTATGCATAGTGCAAAACTTTAATTATATTTGTGTTTTTTAATAAAATTACACATGACTTTGAACTTTTAGGGATAGAGATTTTTTTAAGAGCAGAAGCAGAAATGCGAAGCAGCAGCTCTGATGTGAATTCAAAAAAATTCCTCCAGTCTGCTCCGGACCATGTAGCTAAATTACTACACCTGAACGGGCAATGTAGAACCAATCTGAGCATGCGTCTAACATAAACTGAAACTTAACGCTTGTGTATGTTGACCTGCATCAAGAGTGAGTCATTGACAGATGTAGTGGAGAGAATCTGGTGATTTTTCAAAATAAAAGTTTTTTTTTTCTTTTTTCTGTGCTGCCCAGTACAAATTGACCCACGGCCTGGTACCGGTCCGCGGCCTGGTGGTTGGGGACCCCTGTTGTAGAGAAGCGGAGAGCAGCAGGACATCAAAGGGACGTCACACAGCTTCAGCTCTGCAGCACGAGCAGAAATGCACTTCTTGATCAATTACACTGAAACAACTGAACATGAAGTTCTAAAATATTCAAAAATAACTTTTATCACTTTTATATTTTGTGATTATGACAATTTTACCATGTGACACTTGGAATTTTAACTTGCAAGACAAAAGTTGATCGGGTCAGCTGGATAGCAAAACCGATGCAGGAAAAAGGTGTGTGCATGGCAGAGAAGGAGATCAGCTGATCAGCTGTAGGAGGGAGCTTCCCCTGCACTTGTGGGCTGCACACATAGTGCAAAATCATTTAAAATAATTTATTTCAAATCAACAATCCATGGCTCATCCATCAATCAGCCAACTGTGTCATGTCCAACCTTACTTTGAAAAACCGCGATAAACGAACTGCAAAGTAGTGAGAGACTAATGTATACCATACACACAAAGTAACACACAGCTGCGACTTTGTGAACAAATCTAGAGGATAAGTAAACAAAATATATATAGCTTTCCCAAAAGACAATGATGGTGGTTACAAAAAAACAAAAGAAACTTTACTGTTAACCACTATTATTTTATTTGTTAAGTCTGCTAACATATGCAGGAGAAAGTGTGTTTTTCCTGTTTATTTATTTATTTTTATTAAATTATTTCATGCAACATCAAACAGATTTGTTTGAAAGTCTCAAAAAATTATCACTGGATTTACATCATCATCTAAACAACTTTTGGAGTCAACTTGACTCAAGATGGCCACCACAACTGTTCAACATCAGCAAATACAATTTGCTATAAGTTTTAAATACATCTGGGTAATATTTGGTGTGTCAGAGTCATTCCCAGCTCATATTCCAAATGCTAACAGATTGCAATAAATATTTATTTAAAGCACCAATAACTATTGGAGGCATTCCTATATGTGTGTTAGCAAAATATCTTATGAACCACTGGACATATTAAAAACACTAAGAGGAATGATGGATTAGAAGTACATCTATAACTGATCATCTCTGAAGGCAACATGATTTAGGTTGGCTGTTTGACTTGAGCAAACAACAATTACAACAAAGTCAGTTTTACAGATGTTGAGTTAAACTTGCTGTGGTTGCAGCTGAGAGTCGATCCCAACACATATTGCGAGTGTTAGTTTTTGTGAGATCTTTAAATATTGCATGTGATTGCATATACTGTAGTTTAAGGTTTGATAACAACTACATATTTCATCATCCTGTAACTATCTCAACCTAAGATTTAGGCAGGTTAGGCGACATGAAACGTGGATTCCTCTAAGGAAAGCTCTGTTTTTATTTACTGGTAGTTTGGTTCACTTATTTGACCATATTTTACAATCAACACATTTTTTGGCTAAATGTTTTAAAATGGAATATTTCCATTTGTTTTGTAGCTCCTCACGTCTGGGCTTATACCTTAAGCTCCTTTCGGAGTTAGTGTGAGGGAGAAGTGTCTGCTCAGCGCTTCAGAACTGCCAGGATTCCATCCTCATGGTGTGCCATGAATATTTTACTATACTGCTACGTAATCTATGTCAAGGGATCGTGGTTGAAAGCTTCTGCACTGCATTCCCTCGAGTGGGTCCAGCTCCTGGTCTGTCTGCATCACTCGGGTTCTCATACTGCCTCATAAGCAGAGGCAAAATGCATCAGCACTTTGAGGTAATTAGTGGTTGGTTGCTTATGACACTCAAGACAGACGGAGTGTAATTAAAGCCCCAGGCTTTTGATTGTATCTCTTATCCATCACTGAAAACAGCTACAGACGACTGGCTTGAGCTGGGTTATTGCTGCAGCAGTGAAAAACTGCAGGAGGCATGCACGGTGTTTCAGGTGTTGATGCTGACTTGCTGAGACAATCATAAGATTTCAGATGAAAATAGAGGTAACCTGGGCAACTTCCACCCCAGCAGCTTTTTAAAATGAGGTACAAGCAGCCCGAGTCAGCTGGCAAGGCTTGAACAAAAGAGATGTTGGAAATGCAGGTACTGTAGTTGAAAGAAAGGAGTGAGAAAATGGTAGCAGGATGATTTAAGAAGGATAAAAAGGGGTTAACTGGTTGCCTGTTTGCAGTTTGTGAAGCTGTCTGAAACAATGGCGGCGGCCCTCAGGCATGGCGTCCTAAGCATCTCCTATGTTGGATCTCCCTCAGTATCAAAGATGAGCTGAAAGTTTAGAGGCAGTGAGAAAATGTGCTCACATATGCTTTTTACTTTCAGTTGTTAATGGCCCATGTTTTCACCCAGTAATGGATGTAACAACTCTTTCTTTGTCTGTCAGCCTGGATTAAAAATACTGCAGCGTGTGTGTTAAACACGCAATAATGACTTTTGATACGGCCTGAGCTGAAGTCATTCAGTGAGAAACAGGAGACAATACCAGTACTACTCAGTCTCATTTGTAAAGGCAACCTCAAGTCAGTCATGCCTTCAGTTTTTACAGCAGCTCCTGTGACACTTTGCGCTACAGCTACTGTTTATATTGCGCCACTGTTTGATGGAGAAGTAAAAAGCCTTCACTGTTTTTATCAAATCTTTATTATGAGCTGCCACCAAAGACAGAAGGCCATTAATATATTGTTTTTGCCCATATCTCTTATGTTAGCAAAAGATCTCAGAAATCACTGGACATATTTTAATGAAACTCTCAGAATGTATTTATTCTGTGATAATCTGCAATGATTAACATTTGAAGTAAACTTAATTCAAGGTGGCTGCCACAGCCAATTGACCATAGGAAACACAAACATGGATATTTAGCTACTGTTTGATGGGGTAGTAGCTGACCTTCACTTAAACATATTACAAGCACTACCACATCTTGCAAGGTCTGCTTAAAACTTTAACATTTACTGTTCCCTTCTGTTAGCAAAATATGTAAGTTGTTAGGATTTAGTGAAACTTTCAGCAAGTAGTTGTTGGGTTTACATCTGTAGCCGTTTGTCTTTTGGAGTCAACCCAAGTCAAGATGGCTTTCACAACTAATAAACATTAGTCAACACAAAACCAGCTTTAACTCTGTCAGTTTTACAGTTACAGTTTGGTGTTCTACTTACTAAGAGTCCATTGCAACTCATATGCTGAGCAGTACCCATTGTGCTACCTTTTTATTATTTTGTTTAGGTGTCAACCAGGTTTGCCTGTTAACAAAATATCTCATGAATGGTCAGACACATTTTACCGAAAGCCATCTTTAGGTGACCATCTATAAATGACTAATTTTGGAGTCAGTCCACTTCAATATGGCAGCCACAGCTAAATATTTAACAAAACAAAAAGGACTTTAACTCAGATTCAGAGATATTGCTATAAATGTTAATGCTGTAGTAGATGAAAGTCATTCACAACGTGCATTCTAAGCTCTAACTTTTCTTATGAGATTTGATAATAGCGCAAGAGACTTGCATAATGCTATATTTAAGATTAGAGTAAAAGGGCTAAAACTATTGTCACTTATCAAAAGAGTGTTAGTTTAAAAATTTGGCATGAATGGTGACATGCATTCTTTCAAACTTCATTAGTTTTTGCCATTGGATACATACAATACTTTTCATTTCCCTTGAAGTTTAACATGATAATCTAAGCCTACGATCTGCAGATAGTTTGGCTCATACTGATTCTGTTTTCAGTGCTTTTATAATTGGCACAAAATCAGATGGATTTCATGGAAGTCACAGTGTGGTCAGATATCCCCTGACCCGAAGTAACAGGAACACTGGCATGGCTACAGGCCACTGTACACTCTTGCTTGTTAGTGCTCTCTCGCACATGGACAGTCCCCGAGGTGCTGGCTCTCACCTTCACAGCACCTCGTTACTTTAGACTGGGGCAGTAATTGAAGAGAGGCGGATCTGGAAAAAGAAAAAAAAAAACACTGTCTGTGCTCACTCAAACCCTATTCTAGGTATAATTTTAAGCATACTTTGCTACATTAGCTCATTCTTGCAGCTCAGTTCCCGCAAACCCAACCGAGCTCAACATATCTCACAAGCTGAAGTCCCTGCATTCAGAAAGTCAAGCCAACAGGAAAACACACACAAACAAGGAAGCAAATCGATAAGTGGAGAAATAACAAGAAGCGAGCAATTTTTTTTCCCATCGTTCACAGACCAGTGGGCTCTTCATGTTTCTTTGTATCCCCCTAACTTGACATTTTGCAATTGGGCAGATTGAATCCCCGAAGCTGCCTCTCTGAACCCCCGATTGCAGGTGTTCCCTATCTCCCGTGCTTCAGCGACACGGGAGCAGCTTCTTTACCTCCGGATTAGTTCCAACTCAACTGACTTCGCCCACACAGAACCAAGAAGTCAATTCCCCAAACAGTTTTGGAATTAAGGCCGCCCAGAACTATGTTTCTCTCTCTCTTTCTTGCTTTTTACAAATCCCTCTGCAAACAATCTGAACCTCCAAGTGCAGTGAAACTAGCTGCTGTGCATCGTTTGTCTCAAGGTTGAGTTTCACTCACTTTAATTGCAGCCATTTAACTAGTGTCTATACTGTGGCAGGCAAATTGGGGAAATGCTGGCAAACAAAAAGGAAACATATTTATTTTTTTGAAATACATGATTTCTTTCTGAAAGAAAAGCCAAGAGCAACAACAAAAACACAACACGAATGCCAACAGGGTTTTCCTGTGTTATCTGTGCAGGAGCTGTCACTTTCTCCCTATCACCCAATTTCTTACATGGAGACGCACCTCCGGGTCTCTGCTCCCGCATCGTCTATTAAACTTTACAAAGCTTGCATCTTCACAGTGGAAACCAATAGCAGAGCACAGCCTTCAAATAGTTTTCTTGAAAAGTGCGTGAGATAAAAGGCTCAGAGCCATCTCACCTGCATAATTCACCATCAACCTGGTAATCCATCAGTGTCCTGCTGTGTGAGGGTGCACTGCTTAAAATTTACCCAGACCAGAAAAAAAAAATGGTTTGAGGACATAGATGTGAGGAATCCCCAAGTGGCACAAACAGTTTTGGATCTGGACTAATCAATAGCGCCATGACAGCTTACTTATTGATTGCAGGGCAGAGATTTTATCTTGTGTAGTCAGCGTGACAGTGTCAGCTGGCTGAAAAACGAGTAAACCGGAAGCTTGATGGCTTCCGTGAACTTTTCTTGACAAATAAACATAAAACGCTTGAGCAAGAAAAGATCCTTACAATTAAATTTTCACACAGCCAACATAAAGTAGCCCGAGATTGTAAAACAGAATTGTTCTGTCAGCTGAATGCCAGACAGCAGCCGAAGCTCGCCCTGAAGCGGGAACTGAAAGGCAAATGTTGGCGTCCTGCAGGCGAAGCGGCTCGGACCTCATCCAGCACACGAGACAACGCAGCGCCTCCTGTGAGTCACTGCTGTGTCACACAAAGGCAGCTTAAAATAAACTGTAAAAAAAAATCAGAACATTCAAACTGTGTTTTTGAATTTATCCAAACTGGGTCAAGTGATAATTTTATTTTTATTTTTTTGTGAAGCGCTGTGATGTAAAAGGAAAATCATACTCATGAATGTTCGAGATCATCCCTGATGCATCCTTACATTTCTATGCTGATGACACAGTTGTTTACTGTCAAGCTAAAACAGTTGCTAAGGCTTTCCAGTTTTTGCAATCCGCTTTTGACATCATCCAGTCAGATTTGTTCCGTCTCAAACTTGTACTAAATGCTGAAAAAACAAAAGGGATGTTTTTTTCAAGTAGGAAGTCGGTCCCAGCAGATCTTCCTCTGATTTTATCCTCAAATGGTGTCCCAATTGAGTTTGTTGATTCCTATAAATATTTGGGTATACTGGTTGATTCACAGCTCTCTTTTAAACTCCATGTGGAAAACCTAGTAAAGAAACTGAAAGTTAAACTGGGTTTCTTTTTCAGAAACAGATCATGTCTAACACTGAATGTTAGGAAACGCCTTGTATCTGTGACTTTCCTCCCCTCCATTGATTACGGTGACATTCTCTACATGAATGCTCCTACAAGCACCCTGCGGATGTTGGATGTTGTCTATCATGGTGCACTAAGATTCATAACTGGCTGTGATTATCGTACCCACCACTGCACCCTGTATTCACTGGTTAACTGGTTCACTGGTTTACTTTCATACCTTTGCTAGCACTATTTAAGCACTATTCACTTCTCCTCCTCCACCATCACCCTCAGCACTGGCTCTCCTCAGGGATGTGTGCTGAGCCCTCTTCTGTTCACTCTGCTCACATATGATTGTATAGCCACACATCCAGGCTGTCATATTGTTAAGTTTGCAGATGATACAGCTGTGGTGGGATGCATCACAGATAATGATGAATCCAGCTACAGACAGGAGGTGGAACATCTGGAGAGCTGGTGCAAAGAGAACAACCTTCACATGAATGTGAAGAAGACGAAGGAGATGATTGTGGACTTCAGAAGGAACAAACACACCCACACCCCACTGTATATAGGTGGATCTGCGGTGGAGGTGGTCTCCAGCTACAAATACCTGGGTGTACACTTGAATGATAACCTCAGCTGGAGCAATAACACCACCAGCCTGATCAAGAAAGGTCATCAGAGACTCTACTTCCTCAGACGGCTGAGACGAGCCGGTCTGAGAAGCCCAGTCCTCACCTCGTTCTACAGGTGTGCAGTGGAGAGCGTCCTGTGCTCCAGCATCAACGTGTGGCATGGAGGCTGCACAGTTGCAGAGAGAAAAGCTCTGCAGAGAGTGGTGAAGGCTGCACAGAAGTCTGTGGGAGTCAGTCTCCCCACCATCACAGACATTTACACCTCCAGATGCAGAAAAAGAGCCACCTGCATCATGAAAGACCTCACTCACCCAGCACACTCACTCTTTGCACCACTCCCCTCGGGACGGAGGTTGAGGAGCATCAAATGTAGAACCACTAGACTGAGAAACAGCTTCTACCCTGAGGCTGTCAGACTCATGAATAAATAAATAATAAGAATAAACACTGCAAAATGTCACATCATACTGATACTGTACTGATCTGTTTCTTGTTGCTGCGTTCATCTGTGACCATCTGCTCATGTTCGTGCTGCTGTTTATAATGATGTTTTTCTACTACATTAGGGCTTAGTGTATTACTAGCTGATGTGATGTCTCTCTTAGTTAATCCTAGATGTTATTATTGTATTTCTCTTGCATTTGTTGTTGGATGTAACTGGGACCCTGTGTACATAATCTCGTTTTCAACACATGTACTACATGCGGTGCAAATGACAATAAATTCTCTCTGACTCTGACTCTGACTCTGATTTAAACAGTTAAAGACCGTGTAAAGTGAAATTAAATGTGTGTTTTTAGTTTGTCACATGGCATAAATATGTGTTATTAATCACCCATATAAATCT
Organism: Garcialebias charrua; assembly: GCA_038048925.1. NCBI lineage: Eukaryota > Metazoa > Chordata > Actinopteri > Cyprinodontiformes > Rivulidae > Garcialebias > Garcialebias charrua. The sequence goes on from JBBPBX010053068.1 coordinate 16,284, forward strand.
GACTGATTAAAAACATTGTTTTCCTTATAAAATTAAGTGTCAAAAATCATGAAAAAACATGATTTTGCCTTGCTCTGAAACGGTGGGGGCGTGTCAGCGCGTGGGCGTGGTTTCAGCGCAGTACTGCGCCGTGTCCTGCCCCCTTCAGAGCTGAGCTGTGTGGGGAGGCATACGGGGGAAGCAGAGATCCACCTGCTCCGTTTTTATCTGAGTTCTGGCTTCCAGCAGCTTCTTTTTCCAAGAGTTACGCTGTTTTTAGTGCACTAACAACTCTGGTTATGTTTTTAAAGTTGAGGACACATAACTCCGCTGTTATAATCAGCGCTATTTTAGAAGATGAGCGGACTCGCGGTCCGACCCGGTCACATCGCATGTGGGGTCTGTGTTGGTGATTAAAATAAAGAGTAATCACGTTGATAAGTTATCTCATCTGTGTCAGCGGAGTCACGGCGTTTCACGGCGCGCGTGGCAGGATTTCAGCTTCACGCGGATCGCCTCTCACACACACACACACACACGCGCGCGCGGGGGGGCGGAGGTGCGCGGAGGTGCAGGTGGCATGTGGTCGCTCCAGCAGCACGCCTGGGTTTTAGAGTACTGGAGGGAGACGGTCGGTAGCGAGTGAACGGCTCCACCGAAGAACGCATTTATACGGCTGGAGCTGCAGGGGGTGGGGCTTGTGACCGCGTGACGAAACGCGGTCACATTTAAACCACGCCTAAAAAATCCTGAAAGAGAAATATGTTTATACACAGTTTGATCTATAACTCCAAAATTAATTGAGCTACAATTTTGAGACTTTTTACTCATTTACAAGATTACAATTATGACATTTATAATGTTTATTGAAGAAAATGTTGAAATTCACCTTACACGGTCTTTAAACATCTACATTTACCTACATTTGTAAATATTCTGCTTCTGTCAAGCATCCTACCCCCTGATTACTTGATGGTTCCGAGCCAACTCTTTGCTGAGTTCACTGTTCGACTCCTCATGTGAGACCTCCAGGTGTCTCCTCTGTCTCTTCATGGCAGCTGCCTGTGGGCTCCTGACTGCTTATGACCACTCTTTTAGAAGCAGAGATTTTTTTAAGCGTAGAGGCGTAAATGCTACTTGAAGAGGCAGCTCGTATGGGATATGAAGAAGCTCCTAAGTGGCGGTTGTGTTTAAAATTAGTGTTAATGTACTTGTTTTCAGTTTACATATCCAATATAAGTTTTATTAATTTAAGGCAGTCATATTTGTTTGTAACTTTATTATCAGTAAGCCTGAGAGTTACTGGATCCAAGTAAACAATTACCAGAACGCACCCCAGTCAAAATAAGAGAGTTCCCAGATCCTGTTCTGGCAGGATCAGCTCAAATTAAGCACCGACTACAGTCATTAATCTGTAATAGCCTGAACTGAATTGACTTGAAAGGTTTAGTAGTCTTCTCCTAGAATCACCAACTTATCATGGTGGAGGAGTTTGTGCGCCTGAGGAGCTATGCTGAGGGTCTCCCAAGGCCGACTGGTCTTAGGTGGCATCAGGCCAGACAAAGAGCAATAGACTATATGCCACGGACTTCTGTTCTAGCACTTCCGCATTCATGAGCCGGACAGAGCACTTCCGGTTAGCGGGAATGACACGAACATAAATGACTAAATACAATTAATGAAACATCTACATAATGAATTTAATTTATAACGCACTTTTCATTAACAAAAATCTCAATACACACCAATAATAACTCTATACACATATAAATCCATATAAATCTATGGCGATGTTCCCCCTACAGATAGCCGCAATAAATTGTCGCCCTAACCCCCCCCCCTCGGAACAGCTGTACCCAGCGGTGGGCGGACACAACGGAACTCACTTGTAGTGCCAGTAGCGCGCAGCCGCTTCCCGTTTCGGGTCGTTGTCACTGTCTGCTACTAGGAGCTAACGCTAACAACCACGGCAGTGGATGGGAACCGGAAGTGCGGGATGTGTCCGATATTTTAACGGAGGTACGTCACACCTACCCGTGGCATATAGCCTATTCTAAAGACTTTTGATGGACAACACAAATCAAGGAACTCAGTGTTGCTTGCCTGGACGTGGGTTACCGGGGCACCACCCTGGAGACAAGCCTGGGGGAGGGGCTCGTCGGCGAGCATCTGGTGACCCATGGGACCCAGGCGGGTTCAACTCGAAGGAGCAGCAGGGGTTTGCCTTCCTGTGGACCCATGCAGCAACTGCAAGAGGGGCCATAAAAGTCGGGTGCATGATGCCATGGACATGAGCACTAACTATTTTCTTCTTTCAGCTGCTCCCTTCTTCAGAGGCTGCCACAGTGAAATAACTCACACTAAGACTTGGCAATTGTTTTTACACCAGATGTCCTTCCTGCTGCAACCACAGACCACCGAATTACCACTGCCCTCTGTGTGGAGCAGAAGGCTGCTATAGGGCACCCAGGGGAGCAATGGTGGGGTTTGAAGGCCTTCTCAAGGACCCAGAGTGGGGCAAGTGAAGGTGGAAGCAAATGTGCGTTCTTCACCTTGTCCACCCACATTTTAATGTTGTATGTCCAGGGAGTTGAACCAGCGGCATTCCAATCACAGACCCACCTTCTCTAACGTCTGCGCCACCACTCCCCCAACACTCTGAGCACTAGCAAAGGACATAAAAACCTTTTTTAAACTTTGGCAGGCAAAGCCGCAGGTAATGAGCATTATTTAAAGGAATGCTCCTTTGTGGTGAGAGTAGTCTTGTGTTAGCAGAGCAGCTCCTCCTTCACATCTTGTTGCGCGGTGACAAAAGGGACACATTTGTTGGGGGAGTGGTGCAGAAGTTAGAGACGGTGGCCTGTGATCGGAAGATCGCAGGTTCAAGCCACGGTACTGACAACATCAAAATGTGGGTGGAAAAGGTGAAACACCCACACCTGCCTCCACCCTCATTCGCCCCCCTCTGGGCCCCTGAGCAAGGCCCTTAACCTCCACCATCTGCTCCCTAAACAGGTCTTTCTCGAAAATGAGTTATTGTGGCTCAATGAGACTACCTGGATAAATAAAGGGTAAATAAAAATGTAAAAATATTATTGTGGTCGCAGAGACACTGTTGCACTCAGGCTTCCTTGAGATTCCCAAAAATTGAATTTTGGATTGTTGCTAAATCTAGAATAAAAATATGTTAAGGCCAAATTTGGGTTTATAATATAGATTATTTATTTATTTTTTATTATTTTATGCTGTCAGGGGCTTCATGCCCCTAGTAGGGTCACCCAAGGCAGACAGGTCCTAGGTGAGGGACCAGACAAAGTGCAGCCCAAAAACCCCTATGATGAGTAAATAAATGGACTAAGTTTTCCCTCGCCCGGACGCGGGTCACCGGGGCCCCACTCTGGAGCCAGGCCCGGAGGTGGGGCACGCTGGCGAGCGCCTGGTGGCCGGGCTTTTACCCATGGAGCCCGGCCGGGCACAGCCCGAAGAGGAGACGTGGGTCCCCCTTCCCATGGGCTCACCACCTGTGGGAGGGGCCAAAGGGGTCGGGTGCAATGTGAGATGGGTGGTGGCCGAGGGCGGGGACCCTGGCGGTCTGATCCTCGGCTACAGAAGCTGGCCATTGGGACATGGAATGTCACCTCTCTGGTGGGGAAGGAGCCTGAGCTAGTGTGTGAGGTTGAGAGGTTCCGACTAGAAATAGTCGGACTCACCTCAACGCATGGCTCTGGCTCTGGAACCAGTTTCCTTGAGAGGGGTTGGACACTCTTCCACTCTGGAGTTGCCCCTGGTGAGAGGCGCCGAGCAGGAGTGGGCATACTGGTTGCCCCCCATCTTGGTGCCTGTACGTTGGGGTTCACCCCGGTGAACGAGAGGGTAGCCTCCCTTCGCCTACGTGTGGGGGGACGGGCTCTGACTGTTGTTTGTGCCTATGCACCAAACGGCAGCTCAGACTACCCACCCTTTTTGGAGTCCTTGGAGGGGGTATTGGAGAGTGCGCCTCCTGGGGACTCCCTTGTTCTACTGGGGGACTTCAACGCTCACGTGGGCAATGACAGTGAGACCTGGAGGGGTGTGGTTGGGAGGAACGGCCCCCCTGATCTGAACCAGAGTGGTGTTCTGTTATTGGACTTCTGTGCTCGTCATGGATTGTCCATAACGAACACCATGTTTAAGCATAAGGGTGTCCATATGTGCTCTTGGCACCAGGACACCCTAGGTCGCAGTTCGATGATCGACTTTGTTGTCGTCTCATCTGATCTGCGGCCGCATGTCTTGGACACTCGGGTGAAGAGAGGGGCGGAGCTGTCAACTGACCACTACCTGGTGGTGAGTTGGCTCCGATGGTGGGGGAGGATGCCGGTCAGACCTGGCAGACCCAAACGTATTGTGAGGGTCTGCTGGGAACGTCTGGCAGAGTCTCCCGTAAGACGGAGCTTTAACTCCCACCTCCGGGAGAGCTTTGAACACGTTCCGAGGGAGGCGGGGGACATGGAGTCCGAGTGGGCCGTGTTCCGCGCCTCTATTGTCGAGGCAGCTTATCGGAGCTGTGGCCGCAAGGTTGTTGGTGCCTGTCGTGGTGGCAACCCTCGAACCCGGTGGTGGACACCGGCAGTGAGGGATGCTGTCAGGCTGAAGAAGGAGTCCTATTGGGCCTTTTTGGCTTGTGGGACCCCGGAAGCAGCTGATAGGTACCGGCAGTCCAAGCGGCATGCGGCTCGGGTGGTTGCTGAGGCAAAAACTCGGGCGTGGGAGGAGTTCGGAGAGGCCATGGAGAATGACTTCCGTACGGCTTCGAGGCGATTCTGGTCCACCATCCGGCGTCTCAGGGGGGGAAAGAGGTACGCGACCAACACCATTTATGGTGGAGGTGGCGTGCTGCTGACCTCAACTCGGGATGTTGTGAGTCGGTGGGCGGAATACTTCGAAGACCTCCTCAATCCTACTGGCACGTCTTCCACTGAGGAAGCAGAGCCTGGGGACTTTGGGTCGGGTTCTCCGATCTCTGGTGCTGAGGTCGCCGAGGTGGTTAAAAAGCTCCGCGGTGGCAAGGCTCCGGGGGTGGATGAGATTCGCCCGGAGTTCCTTAGGGCTCTGGATGTTGTAGGGTTGTGTTGGCTTACGCGACTCTGCAATATCGCGTGGACATCGGGGGCAGTTCCCTTGGATTGGCAGACTGGGGTGGTGGTTCCCCTATTCAAAAAGGGGGACCGTAGGGTGTGTTCCAACTATAGGGGGATCACACTCTTAAGCCTCCCTGGTAAGGTCTATTCAGGGGTTCTGGAGAGGAGGGTCCGTCGGATAGTCGAACCTCGGATTCAGGAGGAGCAGTGTGGTTTTCGTCCTGGTCGTGGAACACTGGACCAGCTCTACACCCTCAACAGGGTCCTGGAGGGTGCGTGGGAGTTTGCCCAACCAGTTTACATGTGCTTTGTGGACTTGGAGAAGGCATTCGACCGCGTCCCTCGGGGGGTTCTGTGGGGGGTACTCCGGGAGTATGGGGTACCAGGCCCTTTGATAAGGGCTGTTAGGTCCCTGTACGACCGGTGTCAGAGCTTGGTCCGCATTGCCGGCAGTAAGTCAGGCTCGTTTCCGGTGAGAGTTGGACTCCGCCAAGGTTGCCCTTTGTCACCGATTCTGTTCATAACTTTTATGGACAGAATTTCTAGGCGCAGCCAAGGTGTTGAGAGGATCCGTTTTGGTGACCTTAGAATCGCTTCTCTGTTTTTTGCAGATGATGTGGTCCTACTGGCTTCATCAGTTCGTGATTTACAACTTTCACTGGAGCGGTTTGCAGCCGAGTGTGATGCGGCCGGGATGAGGATCAGTTCCTCCAAATCCGAGGCCATGGTCTTGAGCCGGAAAAGGGTAGCATGCCCTCTCCGGGTCGGGGAGGAGGTCCTGCCCCAAGTGGAGGAGTTTAAGTATCTCGGGATCTTGTTCACGAATGAGGGAAAACTGGAGCGTGAGATCGATAGGCGGATAGGTGCAGCGTCCGCAGTGAAGCGGGCGCTGTACCGGTCTGTCGTGGTGAAGAGAGAGCTGAGTCAAAAGGCAAAGCTCTCAATTTACCGATCGATCTACGTTCCCACCCTCATCTATGGTCATGAGCTTTGGGTTATGACCGAAAGAACAAGATCTCGGATACAAGCGGCTGAAATGAGTTTTCTCCGCAGGGTGGCTGGACTCTCCCTTAGAGATAGGGTGAGAAGCTCAGTCATCCGGGAGGGACTCGGAGTAGAGCCGCTGCTTCTCCACATCGAGAGGAGCCAGTTGAGGTGGCTCGGGCATCTGGTTAGGATGCCTCCTGGACGCCTCCCTGGTGAGGTGTTCCGGGCATGTCCCACCGGGAGGAGACCCAGAGGAAGACCCAGGACGCGCTGGAGGGACTATGTTTCTCGGCTGGCCTGGGAACGCCTTGGGATTCCCCCGGAGGAGCTGCTCCAAGTGGCTGGGGAGAGGGAAGTCTGGGCCTCCCTGATGGGGATTTTAAACCCCTGTTACCTTAATAAAAACCACACAAGATAAACAAGAGAACAGTGTTAAATCAGACAAACAACTTTGCAAAGGGGAAGGGCTTTTAATGTCTTTTGAAACTTAGTTTGGTCTCAAATACATTGTCCAGCACAATTCCGAATTGTACTGGACATGACAAGCTATTTAAACAAGAAGCAGGTGGAGTTTGACAAGCTCTGACGTCTTACAGATAAAACAAACAAGTCATGGTTCTGATCCAACAAGAACATCTAATCCAAACATTGTCAAGGCTAGAAGACTGTCTTTTCTGTATCAAGGAGAAAAGCAAACAACATGTTTGTACTATCAAATATAAGTGTTTAAAGGGAACAGAGAATATTTGATATAAGTGAGCTGGGTTATAATTATTGGGTCAGAGTAATTAGTTTTAGATGATAAATATTGAATATCTCCATCATCCCATCCTCTTTATCATATATAAACTGATCATTATCAATTATGTGAGTGGTATGGAAAACGACCCCGAGGCCTAATTCAAATTAGGGGCAAAAAAACACATACCGACCGTCCTGTTGCCTCTACAGTAACGCCCTGACCACGCAGGATCACCTTTTTAGGATGGTTTGAGAGATTATAAAGTTTTGGAGAACTCTGTTGATTGTCATATTTCATGACTTATTTCAATGTTTGAGAGAAATAAAGATTTGAGGAGAATTTTGCAGTGAGTATGGTCTCACTTCATGGCTTATGTCAAAAGTTTTAAAAGGAATAATATATTTAGCATGGATTAGTCTATTTACCCACAAAAACCAAGTTTTTTCCAAAGAAATAGAACTTTTGAGAAGAAACATATATATATATATATAAAGGAACTAATCTATTTGTGTTAAACAAATAAAAGAAATAAGCTATTTAATTTGTTTTAAAATAAAAAGAACCAATCTAATTTGTTTTAACCAAAAAAGAACCAATCTAATTTGTCGTGTTAAACAATTAAATGGAACTTATACACTTTCAAAGATGTGGGAAATAATTCTCAAACACACAACAAAATAGCCCTTTATGGGCACAAAAATAAAATAAGTTTGAAACTTCTTTGATATCAACTATTGCCCAGGAAAGTAAAAACAACCGGTTTGAACTTTAAAAAATGAAATAGATCAAACATTCTTCTTTACAGCATCCATCTTCTTCTGGTGTGGGGCGAGTTCAGCGTCTGCAAGCAGACGAGTGGGGA
>JBBPBX010053069.1:0-23973 GCA_038048925.1 Garcialebias charrua
AGTTTCATTAGCAGCTGTTGTTTTACCGCCACCTGCAGGAAAAATTTGGACCAAAGTAGAAAAGGAGTTGTTTGTTTGTTAGTTTATTCATTTTATAATATGAAATACAACAATTAACGTATTCATAATAGAAAAAAAATAAAAATAAAATGAAAGGTAGCAGATGAAGAATAAATCTTATTAAATCTGCTCCTTATTCATCTAATAACAGTTCAAACAATATTTTCTATAATAACAAAATAAGTAAATAACTCAGTCAATTTTCAATTCACATATATCACACATTAAATTAGATTCATTTATATTTTTTTAGCAATTCATTTTTTACCAGTTTCTTAAATACAAGGAATGATTTGGCTTCCTTAACATTTGTCATTAAGTCATTCCATAATCGTACTCCTTGAATTAAGGATCTAGTTTCTACTTTGGTCCAAATTTCCTTGTTCTTTTTGTTCACATTCTTATAATTGTAACTATCTGTAGTAAAATAATAAAATAAAAAAACTTTGGTCCAAATTTTTCTTGTACACACACACACATCGTGTTGTATATATCGTGATATATATCGTTATCGTGATATAAAAAAGTCCATATCGTGATATATGATTTTTTCCATATCGCCCAGCCCTACGTCCGTCCATCCAATATTTGTTTACGATGTAAAACCGCCGTCAGCTCGGTCCGTCAGCCGTCCATCTGCCGTATTCCGTTGTAAAACCACCGTCGACTTATGTCCAGAGCGTTCAATCTCCGCCTGTACTGTTCACTGCTTTGCTGATTCTGCCGTGAAGCTCGTCCAGAGCGTGTCTTTCTGTGTTTTTCCGCTGTCAAGCTACTGCTTCTGCCAAACCGGAAGAAACTCGGAACTCGGCTTTCAAAACAAAAATTTTCAAAATATATATACCTTATTTATATATATTTTTTAAATGGGAGATGCGTGTCGTAACCCCGAAACGTCGTAAGTTGAGGCCGTCGTAAGTTGAGGCCGTCGTAAGTCGAGGACTACCTGTAATTGTGTTTGTTTGCTTATGTCAGCACATCTTATAAACCATGTGTATAAACAAAGTAGTGACTGAAAGAACTGAAAAATCCAGATGACTTTCCTCTGCAGGGTACCTGGACTTTCATTAGAGACATGGTGAGAAGTTCAGTTCTCCAAGAGAGACTTGGAGTAGAATCGCTGCTCTTCCACATCCAGAGGAGACAGAGGAGGTTCAGACTGTGACGGCTGCAGCTGTACCCAGATATAAAGACAGAGACCAAGAGTCAGGATATGTTTACAGTACAGTATTTATTTACAAAGAGAGAAACAATGCAATAAGCCAGGGAGGGGACTGGAACCCTGAGGAGCAAAGCGTGGTTAGAGTTCTTGTAGTCAACAGTGATAATGGTATCGCAGATTCTCCTTACAATGGAAGTTGGGATCAGACGTGGGGAGGGTTGACCCAAATGATTCCTGGCGATGGAAGTGCAGGTGTTACGGCGAGTGGTCGGAAGACATGGAGGCAGCTGATGAGGTGCAGAGGAGCTCGAGGTCCACAGAGGAGGATTCAGGAAAACGGGGAGATCAAAGGTAACTCACTGGAGGCATTGAGAAAAATACAAACCATTAATGTTTGATTTTAAACACAAGTAGACGTCTTGAACAAGACTACCGTTGACAGGTAATGCTCCAGCGCTGGCCGAATGACTCCTGGTGCCTTTTTTGCTAATCAAGTGGAAAATTCACAGGTGTAGCTAATTAGAGTCTGACTGTAGAGCAGAACTCCACTGTTATGCTGATGACACACAGCTCTACTTGTCATCAAAACCTAACTGCACCCACCCACCCTCCATCCTCACAGACTGTCTCAATGAGCTAAATCACTGGTTTTCTAACAATTTCCTTCAACTAAACAGCAACAAAACAGAAATCATTCTTGTCGGTACCAAAAACTCTATTTCAAAATCAGAACATCTTCTCGTCCCCCTTAACAACTCTCTGCTATCCCCCTCCCCTCAGGTCAAGAGCCTCGGTGTCATCCTCGACACCACTCTCTCCTTCACTTCACACATCAACAATATTACTCGGTCTGCCTATTTCCACCTCCGTAATATTAACCGTCTCCGTCCTTCTCTCACACCCCGCTCCACAGCCATCCTGGTGCACAGTCTTGTGACTTCCCGTATCGATTACTGCAACTCCCTTCTCTACGGCCTCCCCAACAAATCTCTCCACAAGTTACAGATGGTCCAGAACTCAGCTGCCCGTGTCATCACTCAAACCTCCTACTATAACCACATCACTCCTGTCCTGCAGCAGCTCCACTGGCTCCCGGTTAAATCACGCATCATCTTCAAAATTCTACTCCTCACGTTCAAATCTATCCACAACCTTGCCCCTCCTTATCTATCTGACCTCCTACAAATCTCCATCCCATCACGCTCTCTCAGATCCTCCTCTTCACTACATCTCCATGTACCCTCTGCCCGCCTCTCCACCATGGGGAGCAGGGCCTTCACCTGCTCTGCCCCTCACCTCTGGAACGCTCTACCGCCAGACCTTTGAAACACCACCTCCCTTTCTCTGTTCAAGACAGCCCTGAAAACACATCTCTTTAGACTAGCTTATTAATAATAATAATAATAATGTCACATTTTTGTCATCTGTGTATGTTTCCATACAAGACGAAATTTGACTCTGCATTTAACCCAATCACCACCAGGTGGGGCAGTGGGCAGCTATAGAAAGCGCGTCGGGGAGCAATTGGGATGAGATGTGCTGCTCAAACACACCACAAGTTATGCCGTGACTGGGGTTCGAATATTATTAACTTTACTAAATGTATTTTTACTATTTTCCATTTTATAATCTTTATGTATTTTATATTTCAATTTGTCGCTGATAATGTTTGATCTGTATTACACTGTATTGGTTTTGTTAAGTGTCCTTGGGTGTCCTGAAAGGCGCTTTTAAATAAAATGATTATTATTATTATTGTTAGAGAACTCCCACACAGACATCTGGTAAGGAAGGACCTTGATCACCTCCCTAGGGAGGTGCTCTGGACATGTCCAACTAGGAGGAGACCCAGGACATGCTGGAGAGACTCTCAGCTGGTCTGGGAACACCTTGGAGTCCTCTCAGAAGAGCTGGCTGTGGAGAGAGATGTCTGGACCTCCCTGCTCAAGCTGCTGCCTCCGAGACCTGAGTCCAGAACCAGAGGATGGATGGATCTTCCACTATAATCTCAATAACGTGACTGATGTGATCGGTAAAGGCCTACTTTATTCTCATTAGTCCCAGAAACTCTGGTTCTTGTCAACCTGTATTTTAGTGAACTCCTGTCTGTCTCTCTCGTGATTTTGTAGTCATGGAGACGCCTGAGTCTACTATGGAGCCCTTTGTGATTCAAAATGTGACAGATGATGCTGTCAGAAAGTGACGCCCCTTGACCTTGGAGTTCAAATTAAATAGTTCTGTTTGGTTTCTTGGCTCTTTATCTGCCGTTCTCACTGATCAGCTGAGGCTGCATTGCTCTTGCACCCATGCAATGGGAGGCCATGAACCTTCTTCTCCTGTTCAGAGGAACATGAAGCTGTTTGGAAATGGTCTCATAGCCTTTATCTTTAACATGAATGTCTATATTCTTCTCTCTGAGCTCCTCAGATAGCTCTTTGGTTTCTTTGCTCCATGTTCAGTGCAGTGAACAGAACCATAATCCACCCCAATGGCTGTTTGTTCCCATTAAAAAGGCTTGAAGGCTCCTGTGATATTCAATAAGATCAAACAGTTTGAAACTTGACTACAATACAATGAAGTCTCGTTAATAAGACCAACATAAAGAGACCTTTCACAATTTCTTTGATTATTTGATCTAAATTACAAACGAAATCATTTAAATTCCATGCCACAACGAAGGCATGCAGATATACATTGGTTAAATGCTTTTTATTGAGTCCCTTTTGACAAGAAATAAGCTTTTAATAAGCTGAAAGGGAACCAACAGTGTTATTTAAGTACCTCTGTACATCAGTTTTGATGATTCAAGATAGATGTCACAAACAACTGACCATAAAAAAACTCATAAGGCTGTAATTTAGTCTGTTTTGTGGATATTGATCAAAATGTTAAGTTGGTTGTTGCTGCGCATTGTAAAAAAATCTTCACTGAAATCTTTAGCATTAACTGTTGGACTCAACCCCATCTGTCTGTTAGCAAAGCATCTCAGGAATCACTGGACCGATTTAATAAAACTTGATTTACATCTACAACTGAAACGCTAAAGAATATCTGTAAGACAATTTTGCATTTCATTTTAGAGAACACACCAGCTTGAGAAAAAAAAAACCTAACTCAGCTTCAGAGCTGCAGCTTGAGAGTCTTTTCTGAGCTCTTATCGCTCTTGTAAAATTAGCCTTTGGCCAGTGGACAGAGATAATTGGTCCTTTACAAGCAGGTGTAACTGTGCAGTGAGAGCATGTCTTCAGCAAAGTCTTCAAAATCTTAAAGCCCGAGATCTAATCAGCATTTCAAATGGTCATTAAAAGATGTGTTTGATTAGTTAACGACCTTTTACTGTTTTCATAAATGACTGTTTTTCACAAGGACGTGTTACTGAGAGGTTTGGGTAGGTGAAATTCAATCCATGCACACAGGTGTTGTAAAAGTGGACATTTGTGGGTGTTGTGAGCCAACACAGACAGGCATGCAGTTTTCTGACCAGTTGGTCTAATGCTGATTGATTAAAAATAAAACAAGCTAAAAAGGTGGATAGCCACCAGTTTTACACAAAGTTTAAGAAAAAGAATGAGAAACAACAAGGCCCAGGTAAAGAGTGTGAATAAAACGGTTTAAAATATGATCTTAGTCATTTATAAACAGTGATTGTTTTGAGCAACCTTCAGATGATGAATTTACGCTTTCATCAACCTGTTAGAACGTAGATGAATCACAGCGAATGTGGAAAACCTTCAGTGTGATTGTAATCATGATGCTGCTGACAAAGTCATGAAACAAAAAAAAAAGGCTTACATGGACAACTAAAGCAACACAAAGAATTCAAATGTAGCTTGAACATGAAAAAGCACATTAAAATAAAAAACAGGACATTGATAATGTGAACTTGCATTTTAAAATGAAAGGCAGCAAAACCTGAAAACACAAAATCAACACAAAGAACTAAATGATAATGAACAAACTCAAAGACCGACAACACAAAGACACAGACAGAATGAGTGAAGGTGAAGTGCGAGTATAAGTACACAAAGAAGGGGATTACTAATGCTGCTTTACCATTGATGAGTGCAATCTTATCGGTTCTTCTCAAGTGGAGGTGATTTGCCACGGTGACTTGTTACCCAGTTCTGTGGGCGGGGTCAAAACTGTTAATTGTGTTCAAGCCACTCCACCAATTGTGGTTCCCTTTCAGTTGGTCTCTCGGTGCAACATACTTGCTAAGGGAATTGCGCCCCCGCGCGATTACCTGAAGGAATATACTCACGCCTTTACGGCTAGGGGTGTCACCGCCGCGCCAGAGGCACTGCCCTCTGGGTACTTAAGCGGCCTGCGCCCCTCCATCTTTCTCTTTTTGCCCTTCACCTCGCTTAACACCTGAACTTCGTGGGACTTCTCTGTTGTCGCATCGCTCGACTGAGGTGAGCTTGCTCCCTACACTGAGTGTACAGAGAAATTTTCCTGCGTATTGCTGGGCTGGCGAAAGCTGGTCCAGCTTTTTTCTACTCACCTTCGAAGTTTTCTTCTTTCCGCAGCTTTTCGCTCGACGGCGCTAACTGCGTCACAACCTCCTGCTAGCCATTAGCAGGCTAACCAGCGAAAGCAAGACGACGGAGAAGACGGCTTCAAACAAAAGAAAACTAGGAACAACTTCGACGCTTCTCGCCGGACATGGCTCCCGAGAAGGGAAAACGGAGGACAAGGAGGAGGAAAACCAAGACGACGAGTCCTCGCTCGCGCCCATGCCCCAGCGGATGCGGCTACTCCCTCTCGGCGACGGACACCCACGAGGCCTGTCCTGTCTGCCTAGGGATTCTGCACGCGAGGAAAGCGCTGGAATTCCCCGACTCCTGCTCTCACTGCCGTCGAATGTCGGCAGTAGTGAGGAAACGACGGGCTGACGCGTTGGCCAAATCCATGGCTAGGAACGCGGCGCTGAAGGTCGCACGTCGCACTAAAGTGCTCCCTCCTGAACCGGAGCCTGACAACGTGGACCTGGAATGCAACGGCCGAGTCGGAGAGGACAACATGTCGGACTCCTCAGTTGCCGCCGAGGACTCGACGCCTGAAGTGTCCGACCAAGACGCCGAATATGGTCACAAAGGGGAAACTGTTGATTCCTCCCAGAACCTGGCGCAAATCTTACCGGAACCGGACCTGTCGGTACCTGCCCTGTTCGACCTATGCCACAGGGCGGCAGATGCCCTGCAGGTCACGTGGCCAGACCCCACGCCTCGCCAACAGGCTACGAGGCTAGCGGGGAGCTACTTCTACGCGAAACAATCGACAACGTCACAGAAATTACCAATTTTCCCGGACTTCCTCATGGAGCTCAAACGCTCCTGGGCGGAACCCGGAGCTTCCATCATGCTGCCATTATCCCGACTCCTTGACGTCGCGGGAATGGAGACAGCAGGCCTCGCCAATGCACCCCCGATAGAGGAGACTCTGGCAGCTCACTTGGCCCCCACAGTCACGGGGACGAAACCTACGCTACCCAGCAGGGCCTGCCGCGCTTCGGAGAAACAACTCGAGAAGTGCTACAAGGCTCAGGGCCTCGTAGCTCACGCAATGAATGTATCGACCATGGTGCAAGCATACCTGGTGGAAAAACTCCTAAATATCCAGGTAACAATAGACGAGCAGGACGCGACGGAAGCCATGGAGGAGGCCTGCCGTGCCTCGGACCTCGTGCTCCGCATGATGGGGACCTTCTTCAGTGACCCAATGTGGAAAACAGACTCGAACCTGATGTAACAGGACGATCTGACAATTTTACAGGTTTGCCCGCCCACGTGGTACGGGAACCTGACCTCTTGAGTCCAGTCTCCCCTTGTAAAAGACTACAAGGAGTGACTGGCATGTGTGCGCGCACCAAACATGACTCGAACTTTGCATGTGTAAACAAAACAAACACTGTTTCAGACATGTACAAAAATAAAAGCACCAAAGCACAGACTGCCCTGGTTCTTGACTCGAGTCCCATTTTTATAAACAAACCATATGGTCAAACTATGAACCACAGCAAGATACACGAGTTCTGCCAAGGACGGTCAGATCTCGCGATATCTTCTGTTGGGCCGACCAACCTGCTCAGAGGAGTGCAAGAGGGGTCAAAGGTCACCCCTCTGGCGCTAAAACACGACGAGCAGCAATTCAACATGCCCTCCAGGCTCAGCGCGCATGCGCAGGCCTGGAAGGCGTGTTTACCAAATGAGTGGGTCATGACAACGATACGTCATGGGCTCAAGTTGCAGTTCTCAAAGAGACCGTCCCGCTTCACAGGGGTGCTGCAATCTAAAATTAACCCTAAACGTGCACACGTACTGAGGGAGGAAGTCTCAACAATGCTGCAAAAGGGAGTGATTAGCCTGGTCTCAGGACGCAAGCTACGCTCTGGCCACTACAGCAAATACTTCCTGGTGCCTAAAAAGGATCATTCCCTGAGACCAATTCTGGATCTCTGGACTCTCAACAAGAGGATTAAAACATTTAAGTTCAAGATGCTTACACTGCGGCAAGTCCTCCAGTCTGTGAGACCTGGAGACTAAGCGTGTACAGTAGATTTAAAAGATGCCTATTTCCATATAGGTGTATGGAGGAAACAGGAAGTTCCTCTGATTTGCCTTAGAAGGTAACGCTTATGAATTCAAAGCTTTACCTTTTGGTTTAAAGATTGCTCCGCACACATTTACCTTTTACCTTTTACATTTTTACATTTTACTTTTTTACATTTACCTTTTTCTTGTTGCTGTATTCATCTGTGACCATCTGCTCATACAAACTCATGTTCGTGCTGCTGTTTATTCCCACTATATTAGGCTTAGTGTATTACTAGTTGATGCTTTTCTTAGTTAGTTCTAGATGTTATTACTGTTTTTCTCTTTCATTGTTGTTGGATGTAACTGGGACCTCGTGTACATAATCTCGTTTTCATCTCATGTACCACATGCGGTGCAAATGACAATAAAGACTCTCTGACTCTGACTCAAATGTCTGGATGCAGCCCTGAACCCTCTTAGGAATCAAGGACTCAGAGTCATGAATTACCTGGATGACCTGCTGATTCTAGCTGAAGGTAGAAAGCAGGCTCAGTCACACTTCTATAGGGTGATTCTTCACCTAGAGTCTCTTGGGTTTGTCGTAAACCTACAAAAAAGTGATTTGACTCCATCGCGGGTTACCGTATTTTTGGGAGTACAGATCGACACAATTCAGTACAGAGCATGGCTCTCGAAGGAACGAGTTTCCTCCATTCGCCGTTGTCTGGAAAATTTTAAACTGGACCAACGGGTCCCTGTGAAAACCTGCCAACGCCTCTTGGGCCTCTTGGCGGCAACCATTCCCTGTTTGCCACACGCATTACTGAAAATGCGGCCCATACAAGTATGGCTAAACCAACGAATACAACCCGACTTGCCTAATCAGGCAGAGAAGGTTAGGATAGACCCAGAGTGCCTGGAGGCCCTGGAATCCTGGAGAGACTTGTCCATTTTCACGGAAGGGGTCTCATTGGGAAGGGTGTCATCTCGTGTGGTCATCACGACGGACGCCTCAAAAACTGGATGGGGGCGATCTGTAGAAATCACAATGCCCGCGGCCTTTGGAATGAACAGGAAGCAAGATTGCATATCAACTTCCTGGAGTTGTTGGCCGTATTCCTGTCTCTAAAATACTTCTTCAATAAAGGTCTGATTGCTGGACAACACATCCTGGTGAAATCAGATAACAGGACCACAGTGTCCTTCATCAACAGAGAGGGAGGGACAAGGTCTCGGACCCTCCTAGGATTGGCACAGAGGATGCTCACATGGTGTGCTCCAAGAATCTTGTCACTTAGGGCGACCCATGTCCCCGGTGAACTAAATTATGGGGCGGACGCTCTTTCAAGAGGACCCCTTTTGGCGTCGGAATGGAGCCTGAATTCACGAATTGTGGAGCAGGTCTGGTTACGATTTGGGAAAGCCTCTGTGGACCTGTTTGCCCGCAGAGCTAGCTCACACTGTGACCTATTTTTCCTTGAGGGAAGCAGACGCTCCATTGGGTATGGATGCTCTGGCACATGATTGGCCTGCAGGGGTGCTCTACTATGCCTTTCCACCTGTCCCTCTGATCGGGGCAACATTGGAACGGGTACATCAGGGAGCTCTCTCCTTGATCCTCATAGTCCCAAGGTGGCCACAGAAGACGTGGTTCCCAGAGCTGATTTCAATGCTATCTGGGATACCATGGCAATTGCCTTCTCACAGGGACCTACTGACTCAGGCGCATGGGCAGCTTCTACACCCACGTCCAGAGTTGTGGCAACTTTCAGCCTGGCCTCTGAAGGGATCGGGCTGAGAGCCTAAGGCTTTGGTTGCTTTGTCCCAAAACAAAGAACAAAGTAACAAGGACTTGAGAGGTTACCCTGTGCTTGGCTTGGGTTTCTACCTCTACATCGGTCACCCAATTTCTTGTGACATGGTGGGTCCATTTTTTCCTTCTGTTTTCTCAGGATGTTCCATTGAGAAAAGGGGGATGATACGTTTTCACACTGACGGAGCACGCTTAAGCTGTCTCTAGTTGGTGTATACATATATATGCCTAGTGGAAACATCATGTTGGTGTTTCTTGCATTTGGCATTTTTTCCTCTTAGCATGTGCCTTCTGCATTCCTTGCAGACGGTAGCTGAGGGATGCCTGTCCTTTGAACGGATGTTCTCACTTGTATGTTGCACCGAGAGACCAACTGAAAGGGAACTGAAAGTTATGCACCATAACTCATGTTCCCTGAAGGAAGGGAACGAGGTGCAACAAATCTGGCCCTTTCAATGCTGAAAGCTCGGTGAAGTGCAATTTTGGAGAAAGATGGAGGGGCGCAGGCCGCTTAAGTACCCAGAGGGCGGGGCCTCTGGCACGGCGGTGACGCCCCTAGCCGTAAAGGCGTGAGTATATTCCTTCAGGTAATTGCGCGGGGGCGCAATTCTCATAGCAAGTATGTTGCACCTCGTTCCCTTCCTTCAGGGAATATGAGTTATTGTGCATAACCTTCAGTTTTGTATGGACTTTTTCAAAGCTGCAGAAAGAGTTACAACAAAAAAACATTAAATCAACAATCGTGTCAGATATGACAGAATAACAGACGGAGATTAATGAAGAGATTCAGTTTTTGCATACTGCCCAAACCTCATCATATTAAATTATTTTACAAAGTATATTTGTTGTGGAAATCCTTTGGTTTCTGACTCCTGAGAAAAAAAAGGTGAAATAAGGTGGTGGATTCTTCATCTGAACTAAATGATTATATTTGATTGTTGTTTTCCTGTCTATCCTCTAACCTGAGCAGAAGTAAAAAAAAATAAGCAACAAAAACAAGATCTTCTCTGAGCTAGCTGAAGACAAAGTCTAATGTGACATTTTGGGACATACAGTCCATAAACTTCATAAAATATCCTTACCATGAATCTACTGTGATGGTAAATATAAAAAAAGTTGTTTTATATATAAAATACAGAAACACTTCTTTAAGAGCAAAAGTAAAGAGAAGTGAAGCATGTGCTCCTTCTCATATAAATAATGTATTTTGTTGTAATGATTCAATCTGAAGCCGTAGCCTAAACCCCACCCCCCCAATGCAAATCTATCTCCGTGTTTGCTGAACGCTGTTTACCTCCATGCAGTGTAAACATATTTAAATGTATTATTTTCAGGATATAACTTGAGGACGGGGGGGGAGGGGGGGTCATAATAGCTTGCCGGTGGTTAGCCTTGCTGCCGTCTTGTGAGGCTGCAGATTTGAGCCCAAGCTGCATCAGGAAGAGTCAAACAGACAACAAACCCGTGGTGTGAGTTTCGCTCGATGTGGCGCCCCTCACCAGTTGAACTCTCACGTTAATGACTGCCATTTATGTTGTTTCCATGTTTGTAGTTTCTTCTGTTTTCTGTCTGAAACATAATTGGACTGCGACGTTTGGGACGGCACGGTGGTGCAGTTGATAGAACTGCTGCCTCTCAGCAAAAAGATTGCCGGTTCAAATCCCGACCGGGGACCTTTTTGGGTGGAGTTTGCATGTTCTCTCCGTGCATGCGTGGGTCCAGTTTCCTCCCACAGACCAAAACAGCATGTGAGGCTGATTGGTAACTCTAAATTGTCCCTTGGTGTTTTCAGGTCTCTCTTGTAAATGAGTCCCCGAGGCTCAATGGCATTAACCTGTATACATTGTCTCTAGTGTGAGTGACAGAGTGAATGGTTGTTTGTCTCGTTTGTCTCTGTGTGTCCCTGCGATGGACTGGAGACCTGTCCACAGGGTGTCCCCTGCCTCTCGTACAATAACCGTGTTTCCATCTATTTTCATTTCGAATTTTGAGCTAATTTTTGAAATCTCGCAAATATGTAAATACAAATTAATGCGAAGCAGAAGTGTTTCCATCTACTGGCTTGAATCGCATCTACCGGGCCACGCACAGCGTCATTACGTCAGACGTCAGCGTCATTACGTCAGACGTCAGCACTGCGCATGTCTACAGTAAACAGGAAGTAGCGGTTGAAAACAGAACCCGGCCACACATCTCGTCAAAATGGAGAGAATATTTCAGGTACGTGTTGCTATCGGGCAAGTTGTATTTATTCTGTCATGCCAACTAGTTTTAGCGATGTTACATGTTGTCCGGAGCGGAAACAGCTGAACGTCACGTGACGTGAATGTTCGCTACGGCAGAACTGAGTCGGAAAATCTGTTTCCATCTGTCGTTTTGCGCATCTGCTCATTTTCGAAGATCCCAAAAACCACCTCAAGCGAGCGTATAAACTTTTTGGCGAATTTGAGGAAGTAAATTCGGATTTTGCCGTTTCCATTAAGCTTTTCTGCTGCGATACTTCAAAATGCGCAGCTAGAAACCTTGATGGAAACACGGCTGTTGTCTCTAGGTGTGAGTGACAGAGTGAATGGTTGTTTGTCTCGTGTGTCCCTGCGATGGACTGGAGACCTGTCCACAGGGTGTCCCCTGCCTCTCGTACAGTGACTGCTGGATATGGGCAACAGTGACCCCCGTGACCCCAAAAGGAAGAAGCGTATAAAGATAATGGAGGGATGCTTCATTTGGTATAGCTATTGACTGGCTACCTTTAGCTTCTGTTTAGCTCCTTTTAGCCTATAGCTATTGTTCGATTCCTTTTAGCTTCTGATTTGCTCCTTTTAGCTCATGGCTATTGATTTGTTCCTTTTATCTTCTGGTTTTCTCTGTTTTAGCAACTGTTTCTGTCCTTTCACTTCATAGATATTGTTTGGCTGATTTTAGCTTAAGGCTAGCTTTTGCCGCTTTTAGCTCATCTTCTCTTTGTTTAGACTTCAACTTAGTTGAAGTTTCTTCAGCAAACTGTAGTAAGGATGTCTGTATTCAGACTGCATTTCTGCAGAAAACACATTTGACATAATTAATTTGATCTAATGTGAGAGGCTTGTTACTCAACAGAACCTAATGATAGCTGAATAGTTCATAAACAGTCAATAACCATGTTTATGAAGGAAAGAAGCACAATGAGAAGAAATGAAATCTTTTGGTGTTTGTTTCTCGTGTTCTGCACTGTGGGGATGTCCGAGTTGCACCGCTGACCTTCAGCATGAAATGAAATGTGTCTGATGCCTCCGGTGTGTTTGGAGGGGCTTTTCTCTTTTCCGAAGAAGGACAGCCATGAATTATTGATTACAAAACACTCCTGCAAAGCTATTTCATCTCTTGAGCACAGCTCACTGCGAACTGAGCTTTATTTTAAAGTAGTTAAGATCTGCTGTGGGGCCTCACATACTTTCTTTCTTTTTTTTTTTTTTTACTTATGGCTTTTCTTTGTAAAAACACCACCCCCTCACACTCTTCCTCTGCCGTTAAAACACAAAACAGGAAGCTAAATAGTGGATAAGCTGCAAAAACTCATCGTCTTGGTCCAAATGAAAAGGCAAAGAGATTCTTACAGCGTTTATCATCACACGTTGCCATGAGATCTGGGTGATCATGTAAGCGCCTGTTTTTGTGTGAGTGTATTTCTTTTTGTCAGTTTGTTAGCAAAATATCTCAAACTAGATGATACATTTCAACAAAACTCAGAAGATAATTAGTGGACGTATGTCTACAACTGATTAACATTTGGGCTCAACTAGATTCTAGATGGCCGTCCACTGCCAATTGCCTCTAGCCTACTCTAAAATGTTACATATCAGCAAGTTTTGCATATATTAAGTTAAAACTTGGTATGGTAGTAGCTGAGAGTCATCTCCATCATGTACTGTGAGGCTGATAGCTTTACATTTTTATAACTTTGCATTATCATCATGATCAGATCTAACATATGCATTTTACACCTGATGCAAAGGTTTTCAAAATAAAATTGAAAGCAAAGGTTCTTTCAGTGCTGACATGATATGATTCTTGTTTCTTGTTCTGTCAGCCAAAGTGTATTGATGAGTGATGGCCTCACCGTACTGGTCCCCTGCTGAACACAGTCACAGGGGAGGACACTCATGGCGACCACAAGTGCTAGACGTGGTTGCTGCGGTTGGATCTTTGGACAGTGATGACAGTGATAACAAAGGTGACACTGGCCGGAGACACGCGTTCCCTCGACAAATGCTTTGCCTTGAAGTGAACAAAGGGATCATCAAGGACTCCGTCCACTCCGACAACTAGTGTTTTGTTAAAGAGGCTGATGTCACGCAGGTATACTAGCTGCTCAGAAATCAAGAGATAAATGTTTAATTGCGCAGGACACCTGCCACAAGCTCCCCATTTCCAAGTCTGACTCGCGTCTCGTGTCGTCTGTGGAAAAGAGCAGCCGGTATCACCGATGTCAGCTTGTTAGTAAGAGGTGGTACGCAACAATGGCAGCTTTCTCTCTCAGCGTACCTCCCTCCCCCACCCTCTCCACCCAGGCACAAATTCAGCATGTCTCCTCGAACGGCGGGCTCACTGACAACCCCTCTCCCAGAGCTCATGACCATTTTTATGATTGATCTCCTGACTGCGGTGAAAGGGAAGAGACGACACTGCAGAGCAAAGAAAGGGGAACGGGAGGATCGAGGGGTGTGACCAGCCCCACAAGGTCAGAAGGAAGTCCAGTTCTTTGTTTTCAGTGGTGAGCTCAGCGGCCTGTTCAGTCGCAGGATAACTGCTGGGTGAACAGAAGCCCAAACTGAACTCATTTAACATATTATTAAGTGAACACGAGGCGTCTGACTTGACAAAAACAAACAGAGCCGTAGTTTTCCTCCTGTAGGCCTTCAGCACTGAGGGAAAACTCGGTGCTGAGGTAATCAGACTCTTTAGGCCCAGTGATTCACACGTCCACCAGCAGAACTAGTGCAAACAGGGCTCGATTGGGAGATTTTATCGTTAATAGGTTATTAAATTTTTTACAGAAGTTGTTAATAGTAAAAGGCATATTTTGAACAAATGTTACAAATGTGTTCATTTGTGCAAAACAGTTAATAAAATATTTATAAAATACACTGAATTTCAAATGTTATTGATTGAGATTAACAAAAGAAATTGTGTTTTATGTTTAAATATGAGTTTTCTGCTGTAGTAAACCATCTGTTTTGTCCCATTTGTTTGGGACTGGAGCCCATCTCCGCTGCTTTTGGGTGAAGGCAGGGGACACCCAGGACAGGTCTCCAGTCTGTCCCAGAGACAGACAAGAGGAAAACAACCATCCACACTCCCAGTCATGATTATGAACAATTTACAGTTGCACAAAAGAGCCAAAAAGGGAATCAAACTGAGGACTCAAGTTCTTGATTGAGAGTTCTAATCACTAATTATTCATAATTGTCTATGTCAATTTATTCATATAGCACATAAAAACAACAAAAGCTGACCAAAGTGCTTTACAGTTAAGACAGATAAAAAAAGAGTAAAAATGCATCTAGTGCCACTCAAAAACATAAGAAAGTTAACAGTAAATACAACACAACAACAATGAAATGAGCTCAAAATGTGTTCTCAGACTCTGCATGGATCAAAAGCCAAGGAATACAGATGAGTCATCAGCAAAGATTTAAAAGTCTCAACAGTCTGAGTGGATTCTCAGGTAAACTGTTCCACAGTTTTGGTGCAGCAACCGCAAAAGCCTGATCACCTCTGGATTTCAGTTTGGATCTGGGGACATCTGAGGAACTGGTTGGTAGACCGGAGTGTAGATGTTAATAAGATCACATCAATATGACGGGGCCAGACCTTTTAAGACTTTAAAAACTAGCAATAGAATCTTAAATTCAATCTGGAAGTGGACAGGGAGCCAGTGAAGAGAAACCAGGACAGGGGTTATGTGTTCATAATTTTTAGTTGCTGGTAAAAGACGAGCTGCTGCGTTCTGGACAGATTGGAAACGATGCAAAGATGATTTGTCTAAACCAACATACAATGAATTACAACAGTCCAAATGAGAGGTAATAAAAGCGTGAATCACCTTTTCAAGGTCTCTGAAAGGGAGACAAGACTTCACCTTGGCAATGAGTCTTGGTTGGAAGAAACTGGATTTCACAACTGCATTTATCTGTCTGTCTAATTTAAAAGCACTTTCAAAAATAATTCCCAGATTCCTGACATTGGAGTGGCTGTATGAAGCCAAGGGGCAAAGAACATTAAGGGGATTGGTACTGTGGGGAGTTTTTCATAATACAGATCAGATCAGCTGTGATCCAGCAATCATATATTCACATGTATGTAAATGTATTATACTATAATTAAAGGTGAGCCATGCAAATTTGTTTCTATCAAGCAAGAAGCCCTTTGTGTCATTCGATCCCATAGCTCTCAGTCTAAAAAAGGTTGGTGACCCCTGATATAACCTATGATACACCTGGACCACAGAAACTGTAGATGGACTATATAAACTACAGATGGGCCATATAAACTACAGATGGGCTATAGAAACTACAGATGGGCTATATAAACTACAGATGGGCCATATAAACTACAGATGGGCTATAGAAATTACAGATGGGCCATATAAACTATAGATGGACCATTTAAACTACAGATGGTCCATATAAACTACAGATGGGCTATATAAACTACAGATGGGCTATATAAACTACAGATGGGCCATATAAACTACAGATGGGCTATAGAAATTACAGATGGGCCATATAAACTATAGATGGACCATTTAAACTACAGATGGTCCATATAAACTACAGATGGGCTATATAAACTACAGATGGGCTATATAAACTACAGATGGGCCATATAAACTACAGATGGGCTATAGAAATTACAGATGGGCCATATAAACTATAGATGGACCATTTAAACTACAGATGGTCCATATAAACTACAGATGGGCTATATAAACTACACCTGGCACCAGGCAGATGGCTCCCCATCCTGAGCCTGGTCCTCCTGGAGGTTTCTTCCTGTTAAAGGGAGTTTATCCTTTCCACTGTCGCCTGTATGTTTACTTGGGTTGGGACGTGAAGATTCAACATATTCTGATGACGTCCTTAGATAGATACATTTCACTAATTGGCATTTCTAATGTATGATAATGTTTCTGTGCAGACACCTGAGAAGACATTTGTTGTGCATGGACGCCATATGAATGAACTGAATCAAATTGAATGGAAGGATGGACAAATGTTTTCAAGACATGTCGAAACACTCATTTGATAAAACCAAGGTTGAAACTCTTATTTAAAATAAAATCATATTTGTCTCACATGTTTGCACATTTCTCTTTAATACAGATCATCACGGTGTAGGGATCCAGTCAACATGTGACCATTTTGACCATTTTTGTCATTGCAGAACACAGTTCTGGTGCCAGAGCGCTCCAGCGTCTAGTTAAATGTATGAAAATAAATGTTCTTGACTTCCTGCCATTGTGAGGGATGAAAGGGCAGAACCACATGATGGACGGACGACGACAAACAAATGAGACAGAGCCAACTGTACCAACAGGAAGTCATTCTGTGGCATGTTATACCAAATACCTCATGTTAAAGGGATGATTCAACCATCCTCATGTTGTGTTCTGTGTAAAAGTAGTAACAATTTGAATGGATGATACATCTATAGCGCATGTCAGTGGTGGTTTTACATGTGGATTCGTCAGTGTTGTACAAAGTACCTCAAAGTGATACTTCAGTGAAAGTACAAGTGTCTTACCATAAAATTACTTTGGTAAAAGTTAAAGTCTACTTTAAAATTATTACTTAAGTAAAAGTCTTAAAGTATCGAACATTTAATGAACCTAAGTATCAAAAGTAAATTTATCTAATACGTAAAATGTATTTAAAGTACGGTAGTATTAAGTAAAAGTAAATGGTTAGAATTTCCAAAATAACATTTAGTGTTAATCAAATGACAAAAACTTGGACAGTTTGAACTGAACAATGAAAGATTGTTCTTTAAAAAGTCTAATTCTAATGAATTATATATTCATTCAATCTTTATTAAGCTTTATTAACAAAGCTGGTAGAAAGCTCACAATGTTGTGAGTTGACTTGTTTACTGCGCTAGGTTCTGTTTGTTTATGGCTTGTTTCTTTCTGACTAATGAATAATATAGGATATATTATTGGATAATATAAGAAGCAGTTCATGTCCTGGAGAACACCAAACTTCTCCTTTTTGTCAGTTACTGTCATTTTCACACCTGTGTCTCCACTGTGAGCCAACAAAGCTCGATTGTAACGATTGATATCTGCATATGCATCTAGCTTGTTCACAGCGGGAGCTGCAGTTTTCACACAAGCAGTGGGGGAAGAGAGAAGTGGCCGCATGAAGTCACAGACTGGGAGAACAAACAGGCGTTGTCCAATCAGATTTCTTCTAATTTTAAACTGTAGTAACTAATAACTCAGATGGTTAAGAGAAATGCATTGAAGTAAAAGTACACATTTTATTGAGGAAATGTAGTGAAGTAAAAGTGAAAGTCACTAGAAATGTAAATAACTAAGTAAAGCAAAAATATGTCAAATTTCTACTTAAAGTGAGACTAAACCCAGGTTGAGACGGTAACTCCTCCTTCCAAAATCTCCCTGAAAATGGGCGTGTCAAGAGACAAGGAAGGGTGGAGGTAGAGTTGTGCTTTTGTTCACGCCTCCACCTGCAACAACCTAAAACAAATTAAACCTCTAGCCAACAACATACACCAAGCAACAACAAAGAATAAACATGTAGATGTATTTATCTATTCCACCCATTCCATCCAAAACCAAAGGCCTAAAAAAATGAAAATGAAAAGAAAAATAAAACCGCTTGTCAGGAGTGAAATGCAGCACTTCCATATAAGGTATGCACTTCTCATCTCTGCAGGGGATTGGCTCTGCTTGAACCACCTGTGTGACATCACACATGAGCAGACATGTCACACATGAGCGTTTGCACAAATAAGAAAATTAAGGTGTAATCCACCAGTTCAACCCATAGAACTACCGTAAACACATTTTTAGACCAAATATTGCCAAATATTGCCAATTTACACAGATATGCACAATTATGTGAGAATAAACACAGCCATAGTGCTAGATAACATTTTAAACACATTCTAGGGAGTTTATCAGCTAAAAAAAGTTAATTTTGGGTTTAGTCGCACTTTAAGGACAGTAACGAAGTATTTCTACTTTGTTACATTACAACACTGAGACTCGTAGTCCTATGTCTACGAGTTTCCTCCCTTTGGCGTGAATTGACGATATGTTTTTTTCTTGTCCAATGGCACCAGGGGTTCACCCCACTGCATCTTGCAAAAAAGGAGAGAGGATCTGTAGCAGACAGAAACACTGTGCTACACACACCCTGTTGTTTGAGAAGTCATGGAAAGGAACACAAAGTTTACAGATGATTCAATAATTCTCAGTCGGGTCATCTGGACAGTTTCTATAAAAAAAGAAACTGTCCTGATGACCTGACTGAAAATTATTGGATTTGGTACATGGATTATTGAGCATGAACTTTGTTTACTGATGATTGAAAACGTTCCTAACTCTCTGCCTCCCTCTGCTGGATTTATTGGACAGTAAAGTCTATTTAAAAAGAAAAAAAGTTTATTGTACTCAAACTGAGCTAAAATATAATATTTTAAATATATATTTTAAGCATGATACTTATCTATTGCATAATAGCTTTTTAGTGATGTAAGTTATATTTTACTACTTAACGTGTGACTAACAATTGCTCAGGCTGTTCATATAATTGGCCATTCAAACATATATTAGTTACATTACATTAGTTAGTTACATTACATTAGTTACAACACATTAGTTAGAAAATTAGAAAGAGTTAGTCATTTTGTACTGTTGGTGGAAGATTATTATTGTTTAATCTGATTGTTCGAAAAAAGGGGCAGATATAATAAGATTTATTCTTCTTTCTGCTACCTTTCATTTTTTTTATATTTTGTACGTTATCATTTATGGGATTGTCTTGTATTGTGTTTCTTTTGTAAAAAAATGAAAAATTTAAAACATATATTTTATGGCGCAACAAGTTCCAATAAATTAGTTATGTGCAAATATTCCTATGAGTAAATTTCGATTTCTGATTAGAACGTCGTTATTGTAGTACCTTTTATTTGGTTATTAATATAAGCAGTGCTGGGCAGCGCTAATCCAAAAATTAGTTCCGCTATTTCAAAAGCACTAATTTATTTATTTAGGTCCGCTATTTCAAAAGCACTAATGTCTTATGAAAATTAGGGGAAGCTAAATTCTAAACCGCTATTTAAATTCAACAATTGGTAGCCACTAAGTTATGCAATATTTGCACTACACTGCCAACTAGTGACCAAACTAAGTGCAGAAGGCCACAAACTTCAGGTTCCCACACCACTACACACACGAGAATGGGTCAAGCTTAAATAAATATGTAAATACGTTTTTTCGTTTTTAATGATAGATAATTAGTTATTAGCGATACTGCATTTGAAATAAAAATAGCGCAAATCCGCTTATGAATTATAAAAGTTAGTCAATCCGCTGTAAAGCTAACAAATTGTTTAGGTACGCTATAAGCGGATTAGCGCATTAGCGCTCCCTAGCGGTCTGGCGCCCACCTTTGGAATTAAGAGACACAAATCACTCAGAAATAGACTTCCTTTTAATTTGTGTTAATTCAGAATTGATCAACAGTATATTTTTGTCATTTAATGATGATCTGTTATTTGCATGAGTTGACACTCTTCTGCTAGTTTATTTTTCAGTACGATGGTGCTTTAAATCTATCAGGGTAAACTCTTGAGTGAAACTTCTCTGCTTTGTCTATGAGTTAGCCATAATATTCACTTTACTGGCGATTCCATCTGGCCGCTTCTCTAAACAGTTTCCTGCCTGTCCTTCAGATTTTCCAACTCTATTTCTAACAAAGTCACTCCTTTATTTTCTTTAAAAAGCCAATAGGAGCCAAGATGGTGTAGTGGTTAGGGCGTTTGACTTGGGACCCGAAGGACGCGGGTTCGCGTCCCGGCCACTACACATCTTGGGGTGTCTATGAGTGCACACCTATTTCTCCAGCTCCCCGAGCGCCTTCTATGGCTGCTCACTGCACCACCTGGTAGGTGGTTGGGTTAAATGCAGAGACGAATTTCGTCTGTGTATGGGAAACATACGCAGATGACAAGATTAGACAATTATTATTATTATTATTATTATAAGCGGAGTGAAGTGGGCTAGGTCAAGCCCTCCACATAAAACCCCTTCCTGCCTGTTTTGCTTCAGTGCAAAGGGGGAACTGAACTTGGTTCTTCTCTGGAAACTGGTTGAACGTTGTGGTCAATTGCCAATTAGACCTACGTTTCTCAACCAGAGTTACAACACAGCTTTGCTGTAACTCACTCGTTTCTTTTCTGAAAGAATTTATTTTCTGAAAGTCTTATTTTGAAACTATTCAGGACGTTGGCCTGGTTTCTGCCGAGAAAGGCGAGTTTCACGTATCGTTGAATCAGTAAACATCCGCTGAAATCATCTGGACATCTACTGGACCACACAATCCGTTAGTGTCCACACTGCTTCTCAACTCTTATCTCCAGAGACGTATCGTCACCAGGTAAAGAGTGGTTGATTGTTTGCTGAGCGTGCGGGAAGCCCAACTGGAGCTCGTTTGGAAAAAGTGTCACCCTGTCTCATTCAAAATAATTGACTTCTTTTAAACTTCATCTTTCATTCCACTCCTTCCTCCTTAAACTTATTTTTCCTAAGCCAGTAAAACTCTTAAGTAAATGTGCCAGCAGAAAGTTAAACCTTAACTTGTCTGTTTGTTTCAATTTGAATCTTGTCTACCGTAGTTTATATGAAATCTAAATGAGCTAATCTCGATACAAATGTTTGATGTACTTTTATGATTTTCTCAATAAAAGGTTCATCTCCTGGTGAATCAACATAAGTTGACGTTTCTCGTGAAATTACATTTTGTCTGGTCACATTTAATCGGTTTAAATCCAAAAAAGAGTGAACTCGTTAGAAATTTGGGTCAGATAAAATCTGCTCCAACTTTCATTTGGAATATGGTAAAGTCAGTAAACTGACCAGAACCTAAACTCCTACACCACAAACAAACAAAGAAGCAAACAAACTCGCCAGTTCCCCCTTTTAGAATACAGTACACAGTCAGGTGAAGGTTTTTCCACATCTAAAAGTTGAGAGGCATATCAGTCAGGAATGACAACAAAATAATATAGGCATTAGATAAAGGCTAGCATTAGCATGTTAGCTCCAGAAACAAACTCACCAGTTCCCCTTTTTAGAATACACAGTCAGTTGAAGGTTTTTTCCACAAACAGAGATATCTAAAAGTTGAGCGTAGCGGAATAACTGTGCATGTGCCATTTTTAACGAGAGTCTATGGATTAGATTCTTACGCCCCCAGGGTCCGGAAATACGTCACCAATCTGATGTTTTTGACAACATATTTTCCATTAAAATGTTACATTTACTCAGATTAAACTTTTGATCTGTCATCTATGTTCTATTATGAATAAAATATTGACATTTGCCAACTCCACATCATTGCATTCAGTTTTTATTCACAATTTGTTTAGTGTCCCAACTTTTTTGGAATTCAGTTTGTATTTCTAAACTTGAGAAACTCTCCTCTGTCCCCAGATGTCTGTTGAGTGTTGTAAGAAGAAGGGGGGATGCCACACAGTGGAAAAAATGGACTTGTCCCAACTTTTTTGGGATTTGTTAACGCCATGAAATTTTGAAACAACATATTTTTCCCTTAAAATTATACATTCTCTCAGTTTAAACTTTTGATCTGTAATTTGTGTTCTATTCTGAATAAAATATTAGATGTTGGCACCTCCACATCATTGCATTCAGTTTTTATTCACAATTTGTTTAGTGTCCCAACTTTTTTGGAATCCAGTTTGTAATTTGTGTATGTTTTATTCATCTATTTTATGTATTCATTTTTAATTCTACTTATCACAATAAAAATATATATATTTGGCCTTTAATGCTCACATTCTGTTATCATCATTATTATAGTATTACAAGTTCATAATATAAATAGAATCAAACTAATTGTTTGGTTACCAGTACTCTTAAATATTCCTAACATTAAAGGTCCTAATATTGTACCTTAGCACATATAGCATTTCAACATCTCAGTGTACCTTAAATGTAATAGGAGCTAGTTAATTGCAAAAGGTTTTGTTTTCATTCTCCAGATCAAATGCAGGTGTTCAGAAATAGTATAACAATATCAGTGCCATTTAGTATGTAAAATTATTAATGTTTGATCATTGTTTTTTCTATAAGCACATTCAAATAAATTTAGCGATCACAGAGTCCAATACAATAATCTGGAGGCTAGCGCTAGCATACTAACGCCACAAACAAACAAAGAAGCAAACAAACTCACCAGTTCCCCCTTTTAGAATACACAGTCAGGTGAAGGTTTTTCCACATCTAAAAGTTGAGAGGCATATCAGTTAGGAATGACAACATAATAATATAGGCATTAGATAAAGGCTAGCATTAGCATGCTAGCTTCAGAAACAAACTCATCAGTTCCCACTTTTAGAATACACAGTCAGCTGAAGGCTTTTTCACAAACAGAGATATCTAAAAGTTGAGCGTAGCGGAATAACTGTGCATGTGCCATTTTTAACGAGAGTCTATCTATGGATTAGATTCTTACGCCCCCAGGGGCTGGAAATACCTCACCAATCAGACAACGTTTTTGAAGGAAAAAAACTTAACTCATTAACTATAAAATATTTATTTTACACAACAAAAAAATATGTACAATATATTTTGAAATATTTTTATTTTATTATTTCATTTTTATTTAAAAAAAATTTAAGTCTTCAATGTAAAATGGTGAGTGGTTTCAGTGGAGGGGGGGTGAGTGGGTGCTCTAGCGCCCCCTACAGAGAGCCGCCACTGCTCCAACCAAACGTTTTTGTGGACTCCCCTTTGCACCATACCAAAAATTAAAGTCTTACCTCTAGGTTGGAGAGTGGGAGATAGCAGGAGGTGAGGCTGGGGAAAGGCCAATGCTGAGATATGCATCCCACCGTGGTTTAACCCTCACAAAAGAACAAACAAACAAAACAAAGAACCTTTGGGTCAGAGGATGTTCTGTTAAAGTTGTCTCTCAAAGCTCCACATCTATTAAAGAAAGTTTTAGTCAAGTTACCTCCTACTGAAGTTAAATTCTCGTCAGGGAATCGAACCCCGGTCTCCCGCGTGTTAGCGGGGATACTTGCCACTGTACTAACGAGAAATTTAGATTTTTTGTGTGTGTGTGTGTGTGTGTGTGTGGGGGGGGGGGCAGAGGGAG
>JBBPBX010053071.1:0-19408 GCA_038048925.1 Garcialebias charrua
CCGCTATTAAAGACACCACAGCCCTCTGCCCAGTGTGACATCACATATGGTGCGTTCGAGTGTAATCGGATTTCCCATGATTAAACACGGCTTGAAGTTCAAAATCACTTTTAAAGCAAAATTAAAGTGATTTATCATTTTGTTTGCAAAAACAAACATATTTAAATGATAAAATATATATATTTTGAGCAATTTTATGAATAGTAAAAAAATCATGTCACAATCCCTTTAAAAAGCAGCTTAAGACATTTTTATTCAATCTTAGTTGAATGTTTTACTTTATGTTTTTAATCAGCTGTTCTTACTGTTTGTTTTATTTTAAGCCTGCATTTTGTATTTCTGTAAAGCACTTGGTGATATCTACAAAAGGTGCTACATAAAATAAGTTTACTAACTACTTACTTACTTAAAACCATCCAACTTTAAATTAGGTGGCCTTTTTTTGTTGCAAATCTTTGTATTCCCCTCTCATGCTCCAGTTATAAACTAAACACACAACATCTAACACATCTTTTGCACCTTTGCACAAAACGCACTGTATCACTACTGTAGATTCAAACAAACTTCAAAAATTCTCCACCAAATAGTTACACAGATTTTGCCAAAAGATGTTTAACCAGAGTACCATAGCTACTGAAATGTGGCAGTCTTGATGATCTTTTCTTATAAATCCAGTCCTGGAATGGTGTCCTGAAAAACCCAATACCACAGCCTCTTGTGTTTACCTTACCAGTACCAGTAGTTGTTTCACAGGTCAATTTTCCACTTGATAAGAGATAAGAGATTTTTTTTTTATTAACATTGCACCAGTAAACCAATACAACGTGATAATGTAAACACAGTCATCCAGAGGTCAGAGAATGTTAAGCTGCTGCAATTCAAAACACATGCATGTTCGTCAGCGCGGCCATCTCTCATCCATCCTGGATGAAGAGCAAAACAGATATGGAAAATCCAAAACAATTAAAAAACAGCCCCTAATTGCTACCTTTTTGCAGCTTGTAAGACTCACAAACTCAGGAAATCCAAACAGATATTGACCATGCCTCTCATAACCAACTTTTCAATTTCAACACAAAGCTTTGAAAGTGCTGAAAATGTTTCTTAACACCAGCGGAATGCATTGAAATCAACAGGGTTCACTAATAAGCACATTTCACCCAGCTCACAAAAACTGCTGAAACTGACAATAGACACACACCAACTTTTTTGAATAAGATAAGCACAGCTGGGTTCACTTTGTATTCACTAGCACAACAAAATCTAAAATGTCACTCAAAGATAATGGGTTTAAAAACACTGGTTGTGATATTTTGGACGTAACTCAGGTTTGTTCTTTAGGCTTTGCGTGCGATCAAAAAAGAACATTTTATGTTGTGATGAAAAAGGTTTGTAAGTTTGTTTTTATGTCATGATGGTTCTGAACTAAATTCACAGACCTGTCATCTCATTCTTTAGAAAATAACGCAGGGATGGAAAATTATAATGAATTGACGCAAAGTGCAAAACACTTCATGGTACGTCCACACCTAGCAGCGTTTCAACTGCAGGAGCCTCCAGTTTACATGCAAAGTCAATGGGGGACGCGCCTCCATGCGCGTATTGGCGTCGGGCGTCACGTCACGTGCGTGTTGAGCGTGCTAGAAAGCGTTTTTCCGTGCACGTGAACCCGCGTCAGCCTCCAAAGCACGCCTCCAACATGCTGAAGATTTCGCCGTTCAAACGTTCAAACGCCGTTCAACTCTCCCTGATTGGTTGGGGAGAGTCGGGGGAGAAGAGAGGGGGAGAGTCCCTATGTGACGCGGAAACGAGGGGACGGGGGTATTGCGCAACTATGTGACGTATTGTTTGTGGGACACAGAAAAAACCCGCGAAGTCGTGTACTATGGAAGAGAAACTCATTGTAGCTGTGTGTTCGCGACAAGTCCTTCACGACCAGTCAAGTCTGCTCTACAGAGACAGAAATAAAAAGCTCCTTGCCTGGCGGAGTGCAGTGAGGAACTCGGTATACCGGTAAGCTCCTCCCACACACCCCGCCGCCACACCGCCGCAGTTTCGCGTTCAGTGAGCAATTTCGCGTTCTGGTCTGGACACCACTGTGGGTCCAGTGCGTCCACTTGCGTGCGTGGCAAGCTTTTTGGAAGTTGAAATGCTTTTAGGTGTGGACGTACCATAAGACATTATCAAAGGGATGTCCAAAAATAAATAAACTGGACATTCCTTTAGTTGAAGACATTTCACTTCCCATTATAAAACTGTGCAATGTGGTAATCTAGGCTTTTAAACTGGAAAAAGTGAAAATTTGTTGAAATCTAAACGCAGTTATTTTTGTTGAAATGGTCTCTTGCTCGCTCCCTCTCGCTCTCTCTGTCTCTCTCTCTCACACACACACACACACACACACACACACACACACACACACAGAACAGGTTGAAGAACTGGGAGATAATGTTAGAGGCCAGAATGAGAGGGTTTGGACACGTCCAGAGGAGGGACAGTGGGTCTCTATAGCCGCTTACGCATTGGCCGGCCCTCCCCGGCTCTCCCAGCTTCTAACCCGGGTTCGGCGTCTTCGCATTTACCTTTTCCGCCCGGGATCCACCCTTGTTCTGGAACCATCTTCACCGTGGTTCTTATCGGGCCGAGCCCGACAGGGCTAGTTTCAGCTCTCATTTGATTCGTTGTTTGCAGCAGGGGCGGGACTCATTCAAACAACCTCAGCGCGAGGGTTGAATTTCATTCAAATTTAACTACAGAAACGAGAAACCCCTAAAACAATTGTTAGCTGAATTAGTGTTTCTGAGTTAAATTTTTGTTAATAACTGATCACAAATCAGCTTATGTTACAACGTAAATAACACGAAGCGCACACCCATTTCCGCCTTTCAGCGCGACCTGAA
Source organism: Garcialebias charrua (assembly GCA_038048925.1). Lineage (NCBI taxonomy): Eukaryota > Metazoa > Chordata > Actinopteri > Cyprinodontiformes > Rivulidae > Garcialebias > Garcialebias charrua. The sequence goes on from JBBPBX010053071.1 coordinate 2,901, forward strand.
TGTCATTAAACAGCATTAAACAATAACTAATATTGTCTAACTGTTGCGCGCAGCCAGGGTTTTAAAATATAACGAATAATCTCTAACTTTTACGTGCAGCTAAAATGTCAGGAGGAGTGATTGCTATATGGGCAAGTTGGACACCTGAAAATTCAGTCTGTTCGGATAGCACAACGAGTAAATGCGTTAACGTTTTGACCGGGAGAAGTGGGTTCGCTTCCAGCCTGGGACAAAGTTATTTTACTTTCTTTTTCTTTTTATTCACATTTTCTTTTAAATAAAAAGGAGTTTGCAAACAAACTCCTTTTTATTTAAAAGAAAATGTGAATAAAGAGAAAAAAAAAGTAAAATAACTTTGTCCCAGGCTGGAAGCGAACCCACTTCTCCCGGTCAAAACGTTAACGCATTTACTCGTTGTGCTATCCGAACAGACTGAATTTTCAGGTGTCCAACTTGCCCATATAGCAATCACTCCTCCTGACATTTTAGCTGCACGTAAAAGTTAGAGATTATTCGTTATATTTTAAAACCCTGGCTGCGCGCAACAGTTAGACAATATTAGTTATTGTTTAATGCTGTTTAATGACATTCAGGTCGCGCTGAAAGGCGGAAATGGGTGTGCGCTTCGTGTTATTTACGTTGTAACATAAGCTGATTTGTGATCAGTTATTAACAAAAATTAAACGCAGAAACACTAATATATATATATCCAGCTAACAATTTTTTTTTTGCCGAGTCTCCTCTCTTAAAACACGAACACTCCACCCACGTGAAGAGAGCACCCCACCCACTTCCAGAGAACTGCCCACCCACTTCAAGGCGGCTTTGCGGCAAATGCGTAATGAACGCGGGTGGCCCAGAGACACCCAGGGGAGCTCCGGGCCATTGAGGGCTGGCCAATGCGAAAACGGCTTATGAGCAGAAGGAACTTAAGCCCAGAGTGAGTCCTGCATCCTGTCAGCTGCACGGAAACTGTGCGCAGAGGGGGTTGAGACTTCATGCTCGAGCGTCCAACCATACATTATTTTTTAGACATTTACACCTATTAAATAATAATCCTCTTCAGCTGAGGGCAGCTGTGGCTGAGAGGCTAGAGCAGTCTCCTCCAATGGGAGAGGTGGGGGTTCAATTCCACCAGCTGTCACATGCTGAAGTGTTCCTGGGCAGTGGGCAACACTGAACCCCTCATTGCCTCTGATGTGTGTCCCATCAGTGTATGAATGTGATAAAGTACTGATTATTCTTTGTACAGTTCTAGTAGAGTGCTGTATGAATGGGTAAATGAGGACACAGATTGTGTTTTAAAGAGCTTTGAGTGTCTTGATAAGATAGAAAGGTGCTTTCACTTTAGTCAGTGTGTTTGTGAACTGCAGTAAATGTGAGCCTCTGTGGTACAATATATTTGATATACTGTATCCGGTTTTATTGTGAAAGGGTCAGGGGGTTGTTTCCGGGTTCACGAAAGACGTTCTCTACAAAGTGTTGCATTGAATCCTTGTGTAAAAACACAACAGCCTCCACTCAGAAACGTGAACCGAGAGGCGGAGACATTATTAAATCAGCAGTTTATCATAGCGCCAAAGACACAGTCTCAGCTGTGGAAGAAGACGGCTAAAGTGTTAGCCATCTTGTTAGCCGCTAAGGACCGTATCTTTAGCGACATGACAAACCGCTGATCCACCAATGTCTCCACCTCTCTCTGCGGTGCACGCACGGCTATATGAGCTCAGACCCGTGGTTTGTTTTAAGGAAGCAGGAGACTGTAAAAACACTCGGTTCTGCCGTTTCCAGTTCATGCTCCACTCCGCTGTTTAAATGGTGAAAAATATTCGTAGTTCCGACCTTTCGTCGGGATTATTTTCAGCATCGTCTACAAAAATATTTTTTCTGCCCTCATCTGACAATTTAAATCCAAACTAGCTCAGAAAGAACATTGTTTTTCCCCCTCAGCAGCTAGCGTTGCGGCTCTTCATATCTGCCGTGTTGTGCTGAAAGTCTCCGCGGCTCCGCCCTCCTGCAGGCAGGAAGGAGGGGCTGTGTCTGTGTTCAGTGAAGGAGAAGGGCGAGTGGGAGCCCGCGCGACAGCAGGAGGATAATTCTCGATATAGTCTCGTCTTGTATCTCTTTAGAAAAAATATCGATATTTTAAAAATATCGATATATCGCCCAGCCCTAGTTTTTAACAACAAAAAACGTGACTATTAAATCTTACAACTCTGATTTTACATCAGACACAGCATTACTGCAGTTAGCCAGCAGAATACAGATCACTATCATAGGCTAAATGTCTATCGTTTCTACACATTCCTATTATACAAGCAGGGCGCACCACCCCGTCAACAGAGCCAAGTGGCCCGTCTACCGAACACCACCCCAGCCACCTGTCAGCACTGATGTAATGTTAAACTATCAGCTTGTAATGCAGGTGCACTAGCTAAAAAGAAAAGCCTCATGTTGAACCCCTCCCACTCGAAAACTGTCTGTTCAAACAGCTCACAGCTCATGTTCATCCGTCTCTCCCCGGTCACACACCCAAAAAATATATATTTCCGGTTTACGAGCAACTCATAAGTACGGAACTCGCTCGTAAGTCGGGGACTACCTGTATACTGTATGGATGCTGCTAGAAGATATAAAGGCAGTTAAAGCTGGGTTTATACTAGCGTCGACATGTCTTTTACCTCCCGTTGAGTGAACCCAGCGCTGACGTGTGTCACCGACCGCATGAGTGTTTATACCTCTTTAAGACGTGGGGGATAATCCCTCCCTCTTCCCTCCCACTGCATACGTCACGCGCACTCACACTGCATACGTCACACGCACGTTGGCTGTTGCCGGAAAGAGGAAGTAATTTCAACAGTTCACTACGAAGAAAATGTATTCGCAGGCGGCAAAAGAGATGCTTCTCAGGTTGGATGACGAGTCGGAGGACGAGGATGAAGAAAATGACCTTATATTAATGTTATTGACCGCGAACATGGAAATACGACGCGAACGGCGTTGGCACGTTCGCCCGCTGAACAGGACCAGATCTACACAAGGCGAGTTTAGCTTGTTGGTTCAGCAGATGCGGGAGATGGATGACGAGACACACTTTTCATATTTTCGAATGTCCGCTGCTCGTTTTGATGAACTTGCCCACCGGATCTCCCCTCACCTGCAGCACGCACCGACGCACAGCGCACCGGTCTCTGCCCCGGAGAGACTGGCTGTGACGCTGCGGGTCCTGGCTTCTGGGTGCTCATTCACTGCCATCGCTGCCAGTTATAAGCTGGGGAAGGCTACTGTATGCTCTGTACGCCCATATGGAGGTAAGATGCAATGTAATTAATGTCAGTACTGATGTTATATTTGCACTTTATTTTGTAATTTTATGAAACATATTACTGTAAGAACTACCGGTATCTAAAACAGTGGCGGGGTCACGTGCTGCGGGGTCACGTGCTGCGGGGTCACGTGCTGCGGGGTCACGTGCTGCGGTAGGGCTGGGCGATATGGACAAAAATTCATATCTCGATATTGTTATGATATATCTCGATATACGATATATATCTCGATATAATTTTCTTTCCATAAAAGAATAACAAAAATATATTTCTGAGTCAAAGCTTTGTCTCAGTTGTCACACAGCTACATTTATTAACAAACAGCTGTAACTCTACAAAATAAATGTCTAAAAAATGAACTATTTACATACATTTCTTTATTTTTTTAGACATTTATTTACACCTATTAAATAATAATCCTCTTCAGCTGATGGCAGCTGTGGCTGAGAAGCTAGAGCAGTCTGGGAGTTCAATTCCACCAGCTGTCACATGCTGAAGTGTTCCTGGGCAGTGGGCAACACTGAACCCCTCATTGCCTCTGATGTGTGTCCCATCAGTGTATGAATGTGATAAAGTACTGATTAATACTTGTACAGATCTAGTAGAGTGCTGTATGAATGGGTAAATGAGGACACAGATTGTGTTTTAAAGAGCTTTGAGTGTCTTGATAAGATAGATAGTATCCGGTTTTATTGTGAAAGGGTCAGGGGGTTGTTTCCGGGTTCACGAAGAATAAAGACGTTCTCTAGTTGCTCTACAAAGCGTCTCATTGAATCCTTGTGTAAAAACACGACAGCCTCCACTCAGAAACGTGAACAGAGAGGCAGAGACATTATTAAATCAGCAGTTTATCATAGCGCCAAAGACACGGTCAGTCTCAGCTGTGGAAGAAGACGGCTAAAGCGTTAGCCATCTTGTTAGCCGCTAAGGACAGTATCTTTAGCGATATATGATAAACTGCTGATTTATTAATGTCTCTCTCACCTCTCTCTGCTCCTTCATAAAGCTCTGTGGGTGCGCGCACGGCTAAAAGAGCTCGGACCCGTGGTTTGTTTTAAGGATTCCTTCTCCTCAGCAGCGGCTGAGCGGTTCCTCATATCTGCCGTGTTTGTTGTGCTGAAAGTCTCCGCCCACCTCCTGCAGCAGGAAGGAGGAGGAGGCGCTGAGGGGCCGGGTGAGAAGGAGGGGGGCGAGTGGGAGAAAGGCAGCAGCAGCGGGATTTTCAAGTCCATCATCTCGATATAAACGATATTGTCTCATCTTGTATCTCTTTAGAAAAAATATCGATATTTTAAAAATATCGATATATCGCCCAGCCCTATGCTGCGGGGTCACGTGCTGCGGTGTCATAGACCATATATGGACATCCAAACAAAAAACGCCCACAAACTTTGAACCAATCACACGCTGCGAGCCGCATCGTCGGCTTCGAGAGTTCTGTTTGGGGGCTATGTACACGACGCCTATGCACCGGGGGATCACAGCGGGTGTGCGGCCAAAAGTTGCGCAATGTTTGCTCACTCAACGGGGGGTAAAAGACAGCCGACGGGCCAAGTATAACAAGGCCTTAAGAGTGAGGACAAAGGCTGCAGAGGACAGAGTGAGATGGTGGAAGATGACTACCGGTACCTGTGGTGACCCTTGCAGAGGAAAAAGCCAAAAGAAGTTGATGAAAAAGACTGCAATCTAAAGGAACTTCCTGGTTGATTTTTTTTATTATTGCTGTATCAAATAAAGCATAGACACTTAGCAGGGGACATGGAATAAGGTTACGAGCAAGCTCTTGCCCTGAGGCCACCAGTTCACAATGAAACCAACTACCTTTGGTGACGAGAAAACAGACTTGAGACTCAACTCGAGTTATTATTGTATTGCAGCACATTATGATGCTCAAAAAATGACTAGAAATAGGAATTGTGGTTGATTTTTGTAAAGCATAATATGCTTTGAGAAAAGAATGTTTTAAAGGTGGTGTGACATGATTTTAAAACAGACATTTTAGAAAGAGGAGCTACTCAGCTTTGATTGTTTGTACACAGATGCTTCGAATAATATATAAAAGTATTTTTAAAGTCAAACGGCGATGCATTTTTATGACGCAATTGCCAGAACGCACCTTGTAAATAACCAATAGCGTTGAATATATAAACCGAGGAAATAAGCAATTTAAGTGAAGATTTGAGCGATTTGTCTTCAGTTTGGGAAGCCGAAGTTACTTCGAGTGATGAACAAGAAACAGCTGGTTCCACTGTAGGACTGCAGCCGTATTTATTCGAGTCTTACCGTTCAGGGTGTGAGGGGGAGTCCGACATGTCAGATGAGCAAGGTTCAGAGGGTGAAGGGCTGGAACCCGATCATAGTCGTCTACAGAGCTGGCGATGTTGGAACACCCAAATGCAACACAACATACCGGCATTTTTCAAGTTATACAAAAGAAAATAGGCGATCTTGAAGACAATTACACTGCGTGCTGCTAATAGCAGCCTGCTGACTGAACTCCTTGTCACTACATCACGACGTCGCATGCGTAAGCACCCGGATGTCCTGCGACGAAACACGGCGCCAATTTCAAAATCACTTTTGAAACAAAATTTCATTGATTTATCATTTTGCTTGTAAAAACTAACATAGTTGAATGATACAACATATATATGTTGTGCCACTTTATGCATAGTTCCAAAATCATGTCACACCACCTTTAAGCTCATTTGAGGACAGAGGATGCAGAGGACAGAGTGAGGTGGAGGAGGATTACCGGTACTCGCTGTGGCGACCCCTGAAGAGGGAAAAGCCGAAAGAAGAAGAAGCTCATTTGCAAATGAAAATTTCCTGGACGTAAATGTGCTGCACCAGAAATGCATTGACTGCATATGCTGTACAAGTATGACTGACTTAAGCCATTTTAGCAACAGATAGGGAGCTTTGTTATTTTATCTTGTTGTGTTTAGAAAATAATGCAAACGCTTATTCAGATCAGTTGGTGCATGTCTATAAAACTATTATGCCATACCATACCAGCTTTATTTATAGAGCACTTTAAACACCCACAGGACCAAAATGCCAGCACAAACCCAGCAGCAGCTTATTAATCTACCATGCTGAAGGCTCAATTTGAACATTTGATCTTCAAAAACGAAGTCATCTTCATCCACACTTTGACAATCACTAGATAATAACGATATTACACACCTCTATGGATGAGTTCCACAGTGTAAAATCTCTGTTTGTGATTAGCACATTTTGCAGGACAGCTTTCCTCCCAGTTTTGACCAGATCCAACTGTTCCATAAGGTATACCGACGTTTCTGATGAAAAAAAAGGAGGCCGATCCACTGGTTGCACCAATGTTTCCAAACTTACCCAACCTCCCAGGTTATTTGCATACCAGATCTGACAAGCACCTCTGATGTAATTACAGAAGTGACAAGAACGCTTTTCTCCTTTTTTGATGACAAAGCTGAATTACACATGTGCTCTGCAAGGTTTGCATTTAACATGGCAGCAACTGCTGCATAGTCAAAAAAAATAGCATGTCTAACTGCATGCTCCCAAAAAAAGCGTAGAACATGGCTACCAACAAATAATTGAGAAATAAGACTCAACCATCAGGTTTTCAACATTCATCAGCCAACAGCTTCCGCACGGTCTGCACCAGAGGAATCCATTATGTCACTATGCTCCGCATATACAGTACCGACTTATAAACCCACAGACAAAACATTATTTCCACCACTCATTTCAATTGATGTCTAAAACAGGTTCCTCTTAAATGTGTCCTCGTGACTCAACGAGACTACCTGTATAAATAAAGGTTAAATAACTAAATACAACGTCTTTAAAAGGGTAGAGCCTTACGTAAGCCTTCACTGCAAAAATCAATGAACTGCAAAGCTAACAAAAGGCAAGTGGGGGAAAAAACCGAGTGACCTCGTGGGCCGTCAATGAAACCGTTCATTTGGAAATCAAAACGATAATTAAAACAAAACATATGTTGTTTAAAATTACTGTCACGCTGCACTAAAAATGCCACATTTATAATGAAATCATAGCTATGTTAATAGCAAGCACCGTCGACGGCCTAGCCGACGGTGAAATGCGCTAAGCTAACCTTAGCTTTATGGCTAACAAGGCCCGATAGCTTTCCGCTTTAGCCTTAGCTCGTGCGATTTTCGTCGCAGTTAGACCACGAATGCAACACTTTTTTCAGCATATTTCCATAAAATGTCCTATTGGACAGTGGCCGAACTTACACAACGGACAAATGTTCGAACAAAATCGAAAGAGCAGAGGAACACACTGCAAATGGGTCCGGCTCCGGCTTCGGTTAAATTCAGTATAGCGTTGACTCGAAGAATACGAGCGGGTTTCAGGGTTGCCAGATCTCCAGACCAAAAGAAGCGATCAGCTCCTTCAAAACAAGCACAAACAAGCGGCTTGCTCTTTCAAAAAAAGCCCAAAAAAAGCCCAGCTGGCAACCCATCCCATTGTGTAAAAAAAGGCAGTTTTAAACAGTATAAACATATTTATTATGGCATTACATATAACTAGCAAAATTATACATAAAAGAACGTATTCAGTCTAAAAAATAAAAATACATTTTGCATTTTTCTCCCATCTGTGGTCGGATCCAGTCTTGAAGAGCACGCTCTTTCTCCCAATCTTTATTATATTTTTTTCCATATTTACCCCACTTAGAGCTCACATTAGCGTTGTCTTGTCTAGACAAAGAATAAAGAACAGAGACAAAGAATAAAGAACAATGTTGCATTCGCGTGTAGTCGGATGTCCCGTGAAGATACACGGTTTTTAATTTTAAACTCACTTTGAAAGTAATTTTCATTAATTTATCATTTTGTTTGCTAAAAACGAACATAGTTGAATGATACAAGATATATATGTGGTGTCACTATATGCTAAGTTCAAAAATGATGTCACAATACTGTAATGTATACAGCAGTGTTCGTGCATGTAGATTACAGAGTGTCAGTGAACGCACCGCGAGAGAGAGCGTGACGTAGGCATGCGGGTTCGTGTGTGAAGATAGAAAGTGCAGAGAACGGAGTAATGCAGGATCGTGCCGTCTGATAAGTGTATTGTGCAGTTTAAACAATAAAGCTACATCAGCACCAAACCAGCATATTTATTAAGCGTGCAGAGAAACATCAAAAATACCTTTAAAATAACTTCAGGAGTACATTTCACAAAACAAGCCCAAATAAGCGACGCAACACCCATGGTAAGCACAAAAAACCGCCACAAGCGGCTCACCGAATTTAAAAGCGACTCCAGGAAAAAACAAGCCCAATGCCGCTTGAAATAAGCGGACTTGGCAACTATGGCGGGTTTCTTTTCTTCTTCGTGGTTTTTTTTTCAGTCGGCATTAACGGTTCTTCTTCGTCGCTGTCAAATTATGTGGTTGCATACTGCCATCTACTGGAATTATGGCATTATTTTAGACATCTAAAAAAAGCTAAGTCTGGTCCTCTGGACATTCAAAAAACAAAACAAAGCAACAAAAAAAAAAACATTTGCTTTTTTTTTGGCTTTGTTTCCTTATGTATCTTTTATCCAGTCTTAGTCAAATTATTGCCTAAAACACAATGTATGTCTTTGGCCTATTACACATGTTGGCAAACTTTTAGAATTCCCTCAGCCTCAAAAATCAACTCTCATGTCTGTGACTAAGGAAAATTAATCTCCAGAGCCTCATGATGCATGTTCAATAATCCAGGCAGATAAATCTAACAAGTTTGAGTCAGGTCCTCTGGTTTGAATTCTTCTTTGTTGAGACGTTTGCTCTTTTATCTGGAAGATAGTCCGAGGAGCTGCAAGCTCTGTTCTCTGCTTTGCTTGCGGCACCTCAGACTGGAGAATTTGTCTGGACAAAAGACGAAATGTTTCAACAAAGAAGAATCCGTCCAGAGGGCCTGATTCAACCTTGTTAGAATTTCCAGAGTGTATTTCTGAGATTACACATATTTCTGAAAAAGCAGGAGCGTAGGTCACAAAGGTTCAAACACTTTGGGTTGACATGTCCAGGAAAACAGGGAGTGTCGTAAAGAGGTGAACAAGAGAGGCCAGGCAGAATGAAGTGGCTGGAGAAAAGTTTCTGGAGAGATGTGAAACAATAGGGTGGCAGCAAAGGTCAAATGACAAGTTTATGAGACAGTAGTGAGACCAGCTATGCTCTATGGTCTGGAGATACTGGCACTGAAAACGACAGGAGAAAGAACTGGAAGAAATGAAGCTGCTGAGGTTCTCCTTAGAAGTGACATGGATGGATTATATTAGAAATGAGATCATCAGAGAGTGAGGCCAGGCTGAGACGGTTTGGACATGTCCAGAGGAGGGACACTGGGCATTGACGGAAGCATTTTTTTAAATGCAGCTGCCATGAAAAGGGCAAAGACGGGATACCAGAATCTGTAGGAAGTCAGAGAGGAGAATAGGTAGACTGGTTTGAGATGATAGAAAGGCAACAGTAGCTCAAACAACCATATTTTTTACAAACGTTTGCAGAACACCATTTCTGAACACACAACTGCAGCCTGTAAGCAGATAACCACATTGTGAATGTCATTGCCAGTTATGAACACTAAACTGAAGCAACAAGCTCATCAGGAATTAGGAAAATATTGTCTGCTATCCTGAATCTCTGCAGTCGCAACATGGCTGTGCATGGCAATCCTCGTAGATCAACACTTTCTAAAATAACCAGACCAGCTCATCCGGCACCATCAACCGTTTCACTGTAACGGTCTTACTTCCCATTTCTGAAACTCAATTTGAACTTCAGCAAGTCGTCTTCACCACGTCTGCAGGCTGCAGGTGCAACTACTAAAGATGAGGCGAGTCTGCCACATTAAACAAAACAACACAACTGATACGCCTGACGTATCAGATCTGGCTTTGTCGCTTCTATCCCAGGAACTTCTCCCAAATAGAAACATGAGCTATGGCAACTCCCAGTCTGGTTTTTAATGTTCTATTTTATTTGACTTTACTTTGTATTTTACTTTACCTGTCGTGGCATTTTCTTGTGTATGAAGCCCATTATGATTCAAAAAGTGATGGATAGTGTGGTCAGAAAGTGCCGTAACTTGACCTTGCAGTGTGGATTGAATGGTTTAGGATGATTTCTGTGAATATTTTTCTACCAGTCAAATTATATACTAGATAATAATAAATAAAGTAATGAAGTGTTACATGTTGTCATCATTGTATGTTCCCATACATTGGTGAAATTGGTTCTCTGCACTGAACCCATCGCACCTGGGATACACCCAGGTGGAGCAGTGGGCAGCTATGTAGCACCCGGGGAGCAATTAGGGATTGGATGTCTTGCTCAGAGACAGCACGACATGTGGGGATGGCTGGGGATTGAACCTGGGACTTTTGGGTCCTGAGTCGACTGCCCTGCCTCTGCACTATCTAAGCCCCATGAATCAATCTGGGGTTGCAGTTCCTCTTGCGTCAACGTCCTGGCTACAGTCCCATGAACCTTAGACTTTTAAATACCAGTAGCTGTGGTGACAGGAACGTGCAGTTGCTTGGATATGGTTTTGTAGCATTTACCTTTAACGCATGAGGTCTACAATTTTCTTTCTGAGCTCCTCGGACACTTCTAGACTGCTCTTTCTGATCTATGTTCAGTGTAGACCACACCATGATACCTAACTATCCAGTGGCATGTTTGGCTGAAAAGCTTTAAAGCATCTGTGTTACTTATAAAGGTAAAATCTTTAGTTTGAATCATGACTATAAGACAAAAAGTTGTAGTCTTTAAAGGTACTAACAAATCTGTCTATATTTTAGCATATCTTAGTAACATAAACAACTTATCTTTTAATTTTACAATTTGTTTTATCTCCTCTCATATACTAAAGGAATTCAGATATACTGTACATTAGACAAATTTTTAAACAGTTATTACAAAATTTGAAGCATTGTTTTAACGAGCTTAAAAGGTTTCCAACTCATTTTATGGTGTCTATAATTTAGAAATCTTTGAAAACGGTTATAACAGAAGTCATAACAAAACATGTGTAGGTGACATTTAAATGAATCATGGTCAGAACTGTCACAGGGATGTAATATAACCAAAATAAAACAAAGTTAACAATTTGAGATTTACGAAATGGTCGTTTGATATATAAATGAGCTACAACGTGTTAAACAATTAGAGAATCAACAAGACAAAAATTGGTTTAAATTGTCCCGCACAAGGTGTGAAAACGTCAAAAAAAAGAAAAGCCCACAAACTATTTCTGTATAAATTGAATTCCATTCAATTCAGTTTATTTATACAGGTCAAGGTCAAGGTTCTTTTTTGTCATTCACATCGCATGTGGTACATGTAGTGCCAAGTCACAACACAAGTTGTCTCTGGGCACTGTACAAAAACGTCCATGTACATAAAAAAGCCAATTACCGTAGTAAATGTAGCTTATGCGTCCTTCAATAAAAAATTGTGTCTGTTTGCCAGCTGCTATATAAATTTGTTTAACTATGGAAAAAACAAGATAAATGCTAAATTAACCATTCATTTTTGTTTACGTACACAGGGTAGGTTCAGTGGACTCTGCAAGTCCGAAGACCCCTTATGATGAGTAAATAAATGGACAAAATGTTCCCTCGCCCGGACGCGGGTCACCGGGGCCCCACTCTGGAGCCAGGCCCGGAGGTGGGGCACGTTGGCGAGCGCCTGGTGGCCGGGCTTTTACCCATGGAGCTCGGCCGGGCACAGCCCGAAGAGGAGACGTGGGTCCCCCTTCCCATGGGCTCACCACCTATGGGAGGGGCCAAAGGGGTCGGGTGCAATGTGGGATGGGTGGTGGCCGAGGGCGGGGACCCTGGCGGTCTGATCCTCGGCTACAGAAGCTGGCCATTGGGACATGGAATGTCACCTCTCTGGTGGGGAAGGAGCCTGAGCTAGTGTGTGAGGTTGAGAGGTTCCGGCTAGAAATAGTCGGACTCACCTCAACACATGGCTCTGGCTCTGGAACCAGTTTCCTTGAGAGGGGTTGGACACTCTTCTACTCTGGAGTTGCCCCTGGTGAGAGGCGCCGAGCAGGAGTGGGCATACTTGTTGCCCCCCATCTTGGTGCCTGTACGTTGGGGTTCACCCCGGTGAACGAGAGGGTAGCCTCCCTTCGCCTACGTGTGGGGGGACGGGCTCTGACTGTTGTTTGTGCCTATGCGCCAAACGGCAGCGCAGATTACCCACCCTTTTTGGAGTCCTTGGAGGGGGTATTGGAGAGTGCGCCTCCTGGGGACTCCCTTGTTCTGCTGGGGGACTTCAACGCTCACGTGGGCAATGACAGTGAGACCTGGAGGGGTGTGGTTGGGAGGAACGGCCCCCCTGATCTGAACCCGAGTGGTGTTCTGTTGTTGGACTTCTGTGCTCGTCATGGATTGTCCATAACGAACACCATGTTCAGGCATAAGGGTGTACATATGTGCTCTTGGCACCAGGACACCCTAGGTCGCAGTTCGATGATCGACTTTGTTGTCGTCTCATCTGATCTGCGGCCGCATGTCCTGGACACTCGGGTGAAGAGAGGGGCGGAGCTGTCAACTGACCACTACCTGGTGGTGAGTTGGCTCCGATGGTGGGGGAGGATGCCGGTCAGACCTGGCAGACCCAAACGTATTGTGAGGGTCTGCTGGGAACGTCTGGCAGAGTCTCCCGTAAGACGGAGCTTTAACTCCCACCTCCGGGAGAGCTTTGAACACGTTCCGAGGGAGGCGGGGGACATTGAGTCCGAGTGGGCCATGTTCCGCGCCTCTATTGTCGAGGCAGCTTATCAGAGTTGTGGCCGCAAGGTTGTTGGTGCCTGTCGTGGTGGCAACCCTCGAACCCGGTGGTGGACACCGGCGGTGAGGGATGCTGTCAGGCTGAAGAAGGAGTCCTATTGGGCCTTTTTGGCCTGTGGGACCCCGGAAGCAGCAGATAGGTACCGGCAGTCCAAGCGGCATGCGGCTCGGGTGGTTGCTGAGGCAAAAACTCGGGCGTGGGAGGAGTTCGGAGAGGCCATGGAGAATGACTTCCGTACGGCTTCGAGGCGATTCTGGTCCACCATCCGGCGTCTCAGGGGGGGAAAGCGGTACGCGACCAACACCATTTATGGTGGGGATGGCGTGCTGTTGACCTCAACTCGGGATGTTGTGAGTCGGTGGGCGGAGTACTTCGAAGACCTCCTCAATCCTACTGGCACGTCTTCCACTGAGGAAGCGGAGCCTGGGGACTTTGGGTCGGGCTCTCCAATCTCTGGAGCTGAGGTCACCGAGGTGGTTAAAAAGCTCCGCGGTGGCAGGGCTCCAGGGGTGGATGAGATTCGCCCTGAGTTCCTTAGGGCTCTGGATGTTGTGGGGTTGTGTTGGCTTACGCGACTCTGCAATATCGCGTGGACATCGGGGGCAGTTCCCTTGGATTGGCAGACTGGGGTGGTGGTTCCCCTATTCAAAAAGGGGGACCGTAGGGTGTGTTCCAACTATAGGGGGATCACACTCTTAAGCCTCCCTGGTAAGGTCTATTCAGGGGTTCTGGAGAGGAGGGTCCGTCGGATAGTCGAACCTCGGATTCAGGAGGAGCAGTGTGGTTTTCGTCCTGGTCGTGGAACACTGGACCAGCTCTACACCCTCAACAGGGTCCTGGAGGGTGCGTGGGAGTTTGCCCAACCAGTTTACATGTGCTTTGTGGACTTGGAGAAGGCATTCGACCGCGTCCCTCGGGGGGTTCTGTGGGGGGTACTCCGGGAGTATGGGGTACCAGGCCCATTGATATGGGCTGTTAGGTCCCTGTACGACCGGTGTCAGAGCTTGGTCCGCATTGCCGGCAGTAAGTCAGGCTCGTTTCCAGTGAGAGTTGGACTCCGCCAAGGTTGCCCTTTGTCACCGATTCTGTTCATAACTTTTATGGACAGAATTTCTAGGCGCAGCCAAGGTGTTGAGAGGATCCGTTTTGGTGGCCTTAGAATCGCTTCTCTGTTTTTTGCAGATGATGTGGTCCTATTGGCTTCATCAGATCGTGATCTACAGCTTTCGCTGGAGCGGTTTGCAGCCGAGTGTGATGCGGCCGGGATGAGGATCAGTTCCTCCAAATCCGAGGCCATGGTCTTGAGCCGGAAAAGGGTAGCATGCCCTCTCCGGGTCGGGGAGGAGGTCCTGCCCCAAGTGGAGGAGTTTAAGTATCTCGGGGTCTTGTTCACGAATGAGGGAAAACTGGAGCGTGAGATCGATAGGCGGATAGGTGCAGCATCCGCAGTGAAGCGGGCGCTGTACCGGTCTGTCGTGGTGAAGAGAGAGCTGAGTCGAAAGGCAAAGCTCTCAATTTACCGATCGATCTACGTTCCCACCCTCATCTATGGTCATGAGCTTTGGGTTGTGACCGAAAGAACGAGATCTCGGATACAAGCGGCTGAAATGAGTTTTCTCCGCAGGGTGTCTGGACTCTCCCTTAGAGATAGGGTGAGAAGCTCAGTCATCCGGGAGGGACTCGGAGTAGAGCCGCTGCTTCTCCACATCGAGAGGAGCCAGTTGAGGTGGCTCGGGCATCTGGTTAGGATGCCTCCTGGACGCCTCCCTGGGGAGGTGTTCCGGGCATGTCCCACCGGGAGGAGACCCAGAGGAAGACCCAGGACACGCTGGAGGGACTATGTTTCTCGGCTGGCCTGGGAACGCCTTGGGATTCCCCCAGAGGAGCTGCTCCATGTGGCTGGGGAGAGGGAAGTCTGGGCCTCCCTACTTAGGCTGCTACCCCCGCGACCCGACCCCGGATAAGCGGACGAAAATGGATGGATGGATGGAGGTTAGGTTCAGTGGACTCTGCAAGTGTTTTGTTTACATTAAAAGCAGACCTGCATTTCTGAATTGCATTCAATATACTGTATCTGGAAAACGAGCAAAGTAAACTCTTTCAAACTGGAGAATGTGATAAAATTCTGGCTTCTTCTTTTTGTTTAAAGTTGATTTCATATCTTATAATGATGAAAAAATTATATATACAGGTGGTCCCCGACTTACGAGCGAGTTCCGTTACTAAAGCCCGGTGCAGAGCTCTGCGCTGGACCGAGTCCCGCGCCACGCGCGCGCGCTGCGCGTGGGGTGTTCACAGCAGAGCACAGCGTGAGCAGCGTGTGTGCTCCAACAGAGCTCTGCTTTCTTCTCACGCTCTCTGTGAGCGGAGGGGGTCAGTTCAGTCCCCCTCCGCGTGCAGCTGATTGGTCAGACACCGCGCTTCGCGTAGGCGCTCGTAAAATTGGAGCTTGGCGCGCTCGCGTGAACGTTCAAAGGGCTTGTGCAGCGGCGACCTCACGGCGCTCACACAGCGGGGCGCCGCGCTCGCTCAAGCGCGGAGCTATGCGCCGGCCTTAAGACTATCTCGTAAGACGAAAATCTCATATGTCGGGGACTACCTTTTATAAATCAGGGACTACCTTTTATACTGCACGAGCCACCACTTATACACGTACATGTACGGTAATGAACAGTTACCAAGCACTTCGCCTATCCTAACACTTTAAAACATTTTAAAAGAACATACATAAAAAATTTAAAAATAATTTCTTACTTTGAGCTGCAGCTTCTTCGTCTGTTTGCATGTTAGCTCCGCCGCGTTAGCTCCGCTGCGTTAGCATGTTAGACCCTCCAAAAAGGCTGCCGCAGCTGTTAGCTCGATAATAATCCAACATCTGAGGCTGCCAGGCAGACATCGAGGCGAGCTCCGCCGCCTGTCGGCTCCGTGTCCCCGGTGAGTCTCCGCGGCGTCCATCCAAAACAATAGGCCCCGCCATTAGCAGCACCCGTTAGCATGTTAGCCCATCCAAGGCTGCCGCAGCCGGCCCAGCACCCTACCTGCTGCTTCACAGCGTCATTTTCCTTCGTCCATCCGACACTCCACAAAACCTCCGTTCAGCTCCTGCTCATGTATCAGAGCGCAGGAACCTCTAAACGGACACTGTCCGTTTGAACCCAGCTCTCGAGGCCGGAGCTAACTGGCTAAACAGCCGAACACCGCCAAACACTGCCGAACACTGACGGACACTGCGAAAGGCGGAAACTGCGTAATCGGCTTCAAAATAATAATAATATGTAATAATAATAATAATACTTTATTTATAAAGCCATTTAAAACAACCACAGCTGCAACAAGGTGCTGTACACATGAAATTAAGAACATTT
>JBBPBX010053072.1:0-23972 GCA_038048925.1 Garcialebias charrua
TTAGTGTTTAGATGGTTACTGTTGCACCGAGGGACTGAGAGAAACGCAATTTCGGTCCTGTGTATGTCCTGTACATATTGCAGTTCTGACAATAAAGTTGACTTTGACAGTGTACCTTAATTGTACCATAAACTATCAATCCTAATGTCTGTGTAAAAAATACATTTACAGATCTGTCAGGGGACAAAGAAACATGGTTGTGGAGAATTGAAACATTTTCAAATCAGTTTTGAGTTGTTCTAAAGCACATGTGTGAACTTCTTGGGATTCCTAAGACATGGGACTCTTGCATCTTCTGCCACCACCACCTGCCACCATCACCTGCCACTGTCTGTTGTGTGCTGCTGCCAGCTGCCTCTTCAAAGCTGGACTCATCATCTGAAAAACAAACAAAATAAAGTTTAACTGGACCCCTGATATGTTGAAATGTGTTAGGTTAATTATGTGGTTAGTTGGAGTAGTGTTATAATGTACAATACAGTATACTGTAGTTCTATGCAAGCCCTACAGCTACTCTTATTTCTTATTATAATTAAATTTTTACATATTTTTTGTTTCTAATTACAGTACTCAAGTAATACAGTACAGAGGGTTAATGTGTTTTGAAGAGTCTAACTTACCAGAAAGGATGCTTTGCTCCTGGTTAGCTTCCTCTCCTCAGATTCCTCCTCATCACCTAGATCCACACCGCTGCCTGCTGTGTTGGAAGTGGCAGATCTCTCATCAGTTCATCCATCAACACGTAAAATGAAAAAGTGGTGGGGTCGTAGCCACTTGTCCCGTTTTTGTTTTTAGCTTCGTAGCACTTAGCTTTAAGCTCTTCCAGCGATCTCCGGCTTCTTCCAGCTTTTCATGTACTTGTTTAAATAACTCCGTGTTCCTACACGTTCGGTCAAGGCGTTTGATAGTTTTGAGCTATTTTAACGTTTCTATTAGAAATGTTGCATCGCTCACCGACCAGTTTTGCTTCCCCACCATGCGTTAGCATTAGCATCTACCCACTCACCAGGCGGAGAAGGAAACACGAGGGGGGAGGGGGGGGTTTGGATGGGGGTGCGCGCAGCGCACATGCGCAGTCAGGACAGTTTCCCACAGTCCGATAAAAGGAACAGAAAAAGTGTTTACATGAGCACCAAACGGGTAACGGATCGGCGTAAACCACCCGTTTCGATCTGATCACAAATTAGGTCGGATCACGCCGAATACACAAAAAATGACCAGACCATGTTTACATGACGCACTTTTGATCCGATCGGCCGTTTGATCCGATTAATTATGTCCATGTAAACATAGCTAATATTTAATTTCCCTTTGGGATTAATAAAGTATTTTTGAACCAAATTTAATTAATTACTCCTTTGTTGTTGTTGCATTATATCATTGTGCATACACAAGGATGAATTTACTCACCAAAGTTTTCCCGAGTTACAACTGTTCTGTCCGTTGTTACCAAAACAAACGTCTCCCGTGAAGGTACAGCGAACGTCTGTAGGTGGGGAAAAAAAAGTCAAAATTTTTCCAAATAATTAAAGGTAAATTATTAACTGTGTAACTGGGACCTTGAGTACAGTACACAGATGATAGATGCCAAGATGGCATCACTCTCCGAAGCAGCAGCTTTGCTGGCTCCGAGTGCGATTCCAGTTTTTGAGAGTTTTGAAATAGACTCTGAGCCTGACTCTGCATGCAAGCAATCAGCAACAATCTTAAATCTATGATCGGCAGAATGCAGCTCTTAAAGTCATCAAAGTCAAAGTCAACTTCATTGTCAAAACTGCAATATGTACAGGACATACGCATGATTGAAATTGCATTTCTCTGTCCCTCGGTGCAACAGTAACCATTTAAACACTAAAACACTGAAACATTTAATAAACGTAAGCATAAAATGTAATAATAAAAGTAAAAGTGTAATACAGTACTGTCCTGAGTTTTTGCATAGTAGTTTTTGTATAGTAGCAGTATGAAAGTATGAAAAAGTTACACCAACACTAAAACACTAAACATTTAATAAACATAAGTAGGGCTGGACGATATGGCCAAAATTTTTATCACGATATAGTTTCTAATTTCGGTCGATAACGATATAATTCGATATCGATATAAACAATATAAAAGCCTAAAAAAAACTATAAACTATACAAATAAATTATTGTTCACCTTGTATTTGTATTTAGCCTCCAAAAAGATGGAAATCACCATCAAATAAACATAAACTTCTCAACCCAATAATTCTCAGTCGGGTCATCTGGACAGTTTATTTTTTATAGAAACGTTTCATCCTCCATCCAGTTTCCATAAAAAAGAAACTGTCCAGATGACCTGACTGAGAATTATTGGATTTGGTACCTGGATTATTGAGCATGAACTTTATTGCCATAAAATTCTCAACTGTGTCAATACTGTATTATTAGTTTTAACTTTAAACAAGAACTTTAAAATGTACAGTATTGAAATGCATAGTTAATTAAATAAAACTTTTGGGTGTTGTTATTTATAAGAAGCTGACATCTCATGGAAATTACTTAAGAATAAAAATAAAAAAATCAATTGCATTACTGTATAAAGTAAAATAGTTTTTGAATGACAAAGTTTTTAATATATTGTATAAGGTAATGATTGTTCCATATTTAATCTGTTGTATTGAAGTTTGGGGAAAAGCATGTAAAACTATTACAAACCCTGTTTTTATTTTATTAAAAAAAGAGCTATAAGAATTATTAGTAGGAAGTGCTATGGTCACCCAACAAATATTTCATCAGTTTAAATTATTAAAATTTTATGATTTGGTTGAACATAGTATTTTACAAGTCATGTATAAAACTAAAAAAAAAAATTACCCCCCAAATATTCAATTAAAAATTGTTTAAAGTTATTAAACCCTGAAGGGAATGTAAAAGTTTGTAAAACCTCCATTTAGGACTAGTTTGAAGGAGCTGAGTTGTAAATCAGGAAACAAGATTGTGTTGACTTGATATCACCATGGTAAATGGTAAATGGTAAATGGAGCTTATTTATATAGCGCTTTCCAGCCCCCTGTGAGGAGCCCCAAAGCGCTTTACAATACCAGCCATCCACCCATTCATTCAGACATTCATACACCGGTAGTGGTAGCCTGCCTTGCAAGGCGCCATCCAGACCTACCGGGAGCAACTCGGGGTTAAGTGTCTTGCCCAGGGACACAACGACACATGGTGGGCGGATGCGGGATTCGAACCTCCAACCTTCCGATCAGGGGTCGACTGCCATTACCACTACACCACGGCCGCCCCTTAACATAAACATTTCTAAAACTATTTATGTTTTAAAATATGATTAAATCAAAGCTGTTGGGAAGGTGTGTGCAGGTGAAGTGAAGGTTGTTGTTTGTTTGTAGTTATTTTGTATTTTTTAAACAAGGGGCAGATATTATACACTATTTTCGTCTTTCTGCACATTTTCATTCAGTGTTTTTTTTTTACTTCTGATGAATTTGTTTTATTTTGAAGAAGAAAAAAAAACATGCAGCGCTGGGGCTGTTTGTTTACGTCGTAGTTTCAGGGAAACGTTGGCTCAAACTTTATTGTGCTTCATCTTCTGACTCTCATCATATTATATCAAGTGGAAACTCTTCAGATTAAACAAGTTAGATGTTCCCACCGCTAGTTAGAACGACTCTACGTCACGTTTTGCAAAATAAAGAAACCGAGTAGGAGGACCTCGCTGCAGATGAGACCTGCAGTAAACCGAACTACGTCCACACCGACGAATTAGTCTTTCCTCTCATCAGTGATGTCGTCTCTTTCTCTTCGCTTGTGAAACTTTGTTCAGTCACATTCTGACGGTCATGAGCACTCGTTTGACTCGTTTTGAAGCGAAAACTTAACGCGCTTTGGAGACTAGCTTAGCTTTTAGCCTGCTACCGCTAACGCCTGCTGCTGGACTGAGCGCTGCGTAACAACGACGTCACCACGCACGTTTTGTGTCACAGCTTTTTCTGTCCGGGCGCGTTGTTGAAGCAGCCGCTCCAACCCGAACAGAAACAGAAAAACGTCAATGAAACGTTGTAAAATCCTATCGAAATATCGAAAATATGCTTAAACTTCATATCATCGTTATTGAATAAATGTATATCGCGATATTTATCGTTATTGAATTATCGTCCAGCACTAAACATAAGCATTAAATGAAATAATAAAAAGTGTAATACTGTCCTGAGTTTTTTGCATAGTAGTATAAAAGTATAAAAAGTATATCTATAAAATAAAATGAAAGTTCTGGCATTGACATTTGTAATAGAGTGACAAAGCAGCATATGAAGTTTATGTACACAGTATATGTATGAGGTAGTTGATATTGGTATAGAGGTAAAGTGGCATATGCAATAAGGCTAGTAAAAAACAATATATACATCAGCAGTAGTGTAGATATAAAAAGTAGTGTGAATGTAAACAGTAGTAATAAATGTAAACAGTAATAATAAATGTTAACAGTGAATGTAAACAGTAGTATGACTATAGGTAGTAATGTAATACAAACATTAGTGCAAATATAAGAAGTAGTGCAAACTGAATGAGCACATGACCGTGAGTTGAGTGAATAACCCGTTTTGATGACACAGAGTCCAGTGTTAAAAAGCTTTGTGTTGTGTGGTAATGTGTGAAAGTTTTTAGTGTTAAGGCAGTAAAAGTGGGAGGGGAGGCAGAGCAGGTAGAGAGTTAAGCATCCTGACTGCCTGATGAACAGAGCTGTCACTCAGTCTGCTGGTTCGAGCCTGGAGACTCCTCGGTCTCCTCCCTGATGGCAGCAGGCTGAAGCAGCTGTGTAGTGGGTGTGTGGGATCACCTGCCATGCAGAGGGCTTTCCGAGTGAGGCGGTTGCTGTGTAAGTCCTGTAGTGAGGGGAAGGAGGTGCCGACAATCTTCTCAGCTGCTCTCACGATGCGCTGGAGGCTCTTGCGGCAGGATGCAGTACATGCACCAAACCACACCGTGATGCAGCTGGTCAGGACACTTTCTATGGCACCCCTGTAGAAGGTGCACATGATGGGGGTTGGAGCTCCAGCTCTTTTCAGCTTGCGGAGAAAGTAGAGGCGCTGGTGAGCCTTCTTGGCCAGTGATGCAGTGTTCCTGCTCCAGGACAGGTCCTCTGAGACGTGCACTCCCAGGAACTTGGTGCTGTCCACTCTCTCCACTGTGGTGCTGTTGATGGTCAGAGGGGCATGTTGGGCATCCCTCTTCCTGAAGTCCACAACAATCTCCTTTGTCTTCTCCACGTTGAGAGTGAGATTGTTGTGTCCGCACCACAAGGCCAGGCGGCTCACCTCGTTCCTGTAGTCCGTCTCATCGTTGTTGCTGATGAGACCCACCACTGTTGTGTCGTCCGCAAACTTGATGAAGTGGTTGGAGCTGTATGATGGTGTGCAGTCGTGTGTTAGCAGGGTGAATAGAAGGGGGCTCAGCACACATCCTTGTGGGGCTCCTGTATTCAATGTGATGGTGCTGGATGTGTTATTCCCGACCCGTACTGCCTGTGGTCTCCCGGTCAGGAAGTCTAGCAGCCAGTTACACATTGAGGTGTTCAGCCCCAGACTGTCCAGTTTAAGGATGAGCTGTTGGGGGATGATGGTGTTGAATGCCGAGCTGAAGTCGATGAACAGCATTCTAACATAGGAGTCTTTCGTGTCCAGATGTGTGAGAGTCGTGTGGAGAGCAGAGGAGATGGCATCGTCGGTTGAGCAATTAGGCCGATATGGAAATTGGAAGGAATCCAGGGAGGACAGATGTGATGCTTTTCATGACTAGCCGTTCGAAGCACTTCATCAGGATCGGGCTGAGTGCTACTGGACGATAGTCATTGAGGCAGGAGGGCGTTGCCTTCTTTGGGACAGGGATGATGGTGGTGGCGGCTTTGAAACAAGTGGGGACGATGGCCTGACTCAGTGAGATGTTAAAGATGTCAGTGAAGACCACTGCGAGTTCCCTTGCACAGTCCTTTAGCACACGACCAGGTATGTTGTCAGGACCAGAAGCTTTCCGGGCGTTGATCTTGATGAATGATCGTTTTACGCTGTCTGGGGACAGCGCCAGCACCTGATCATCAGGAGAGAGGGGGAGTTTTTGTGCAGGTGTGCTGTTAGTGTTACATGCCTCAAACCGAGCAAAGAAGTCATTCAGTTCATTCAGCGTAGAGGTTGTGCTATGTGGAGGATCGCCTTACGCTGTCTGGGGACAGCGCTAGCACCTGGTCATCAGGAGAGGGGGGGGGAGTTTTTGTGCAGGTGTGCTGTTACATGCCTCAAACTGAGCAAAGAAGTCATTCAGTTCATTCAGCGTAGAGGTTGTGCTATGTGGAGGCTACAGCAGGGGCGCTCAAACAGGAAGAGGAGGCATTGTTCCCGGCTGAAGAAGAGAGGTTGCCAGGCGGGGGTGTTAGTAAGGCATAAAGCTAACACTATGCCATACGGACACATGTATGGACACATGCAGAGCTATGGGGGAGCCTTTATTGTCAATTACCATGTGACGTGTGCTGCTGACCACTTGACCAGGTCACCCTTGTAAAAGAGATCTCGATCTCAACGGGCTCTACTTGGTAAAATAAAGGTGATTGATTGATTGAGTAGGTGCCTCAGAGGAGATGAGGAAATGTGTAGTACTTTGTCTCACAGAATCATGGCTCAACAGTGACATGCAACGTTCCAGCTGGATGACATACTTTTTTTCCGAGCGGACAGTTACATCAAGCAAATGGGGAAGTCACGGGAAAGCGGAGTGTGCATTTATTAGGGATGCACCGATAAATCGGCACAGATTTCCTTATTTTGAGGAAATCGGCGATCGGCCGATCGTTAAAGTCCATGACCCACCATGTTTTCAAATTGCATCGCCATTAATATTTATTAGTTTATTTAAAAATAATACAGGAGCGTTTATTTATATTGTAGAGAAATAATGCAAAATGTGTTATTTCATGATTTATAGCAGATTTTAGCAGAAGCTCCGGGAAGATCTGCCCCTCTCCAAATATGGGCATTCACATCACTAAAGATTCCGCCTTGGAGTTACAGGCGGAGTTTTAATAAGCCTTCATCAACTTCCATGACCGCTGCTCTAAGAGAGGAAAAAAAAAGAGAAGCGGTTGCTCACTGATGTCTGTCATATTCTGAGCAGCATCCACGTAGACATACTAGTTTAATTCGCTTGATCGCGACAAATTCATTCATTTCCGCATCGCCTTTTTATTCTCTCCCCTGACCAGACAGGTCGGGAGTAGAAAGGCAGCCGCAGCGCGGAGCTCTGTCGGTCTGGATGTACCATCGCGCGCGGGCTTCCCCGTGCTCTCTGTGCTTCCCCGTGCTCCAGCAACAAGGCTGGACAGAACCGAGCCCCAGCACGAACTTCAAAGCTGACCCGCAGCGGAACGGGGAGCCAGGGAGAAGCCGCGCGGCTCGCTCCTCTCTGGGCAGAGGAGAGGAGAGCAGCCAGCAACAGTCGCAGCGGTGTTATATCTTATTAAAAAGGTCTATAAAATAAATAATAAATAAAAGCAGACCACTGGTCCAGTTGTACACAAAAATGCACCAGGAAATATGCAGTTTTACTCTCACTCTCATAAACCTCCATGGAAACTCACTCCTACCTTCTGCCTTGCTTTCTGGGTGGAGATCAATGTAACGAAAGGCATGACCCTTCGGGACTTTTCGGCCAGGTTTCCGGATTCATTCGGGAGTGGGTTTTTTTTTTTTTTTTTTTTAACCCTCGCCTGGCCCAAATGCAAAAATGAAAATAAAATTCATAAAATACTACAGTAATTCTCCAATATGGTGAATTGTTACTGTCACGGTGGGTGTTGTCCTTTAAATGAGAAGCCGATTTTATCCACCGATCGCCGCAAAAGTCTCAGCCGCTGTCCCTTTTTTCTCTGCTGTGAGCGAGGGGGTGGGGGAGGGGGGGGGGAGAGGGGGCTGACCATAGATATCTTATATAGACCGCCCACCAGGTCACGTCTGCACATGCACCTAAGTACACGGTCAACACCATAGATATCTATATATAATGTATGTCTATGGTCAACACAGGCAACCCGGAGCAGCCATGTTGTCTGTTTGGAAGTTCTACTATTTTAAAATGAGCAAAAGATCTCAACTTGTGTAAAGCCGAAGTAAGTCATGGTGGAGCGGAGCCACAACCAAAACCTTTAATACAACAACCCTTGTTCGTTATTTAAGAAATCGCCACGCAGCCAAGTGTGCAACGTTTGAAGCGAGCAACCAAGCTAATGCTAAGCTAAAGAAGCTAGCGCTATCAAAGAGCCAGTCTGTGGTTTTCACAGCTGCTGCTAGCTTTTATGAGCAACGAAAAGAGCAAAGCTTACCACGAGGAAAGTGATGGAGTTCGTGGCATTAGACGACCAGCCCTTTTCAGTCGTTGAGGACAAAGGTTTTAGAAGCTTGATGCACGATATTATATGCCGAGGCGGAGATATTTTTCTGATGTTTCAGTACCGGAGGGCCACGTTTTGAGAGACACCCGCAGCCTGCTAAAAGCTAATCCAAATACTGTACTCTCAGCTGTACAACAGACATCTGGACTTCTGATGTAAGTTTAATGTCCATGTTAAGTTTTATTTTACAGTACAGTTGATTGACGAACAATTCGAACGTCATCAAATACTCTAAACTGTAATCCCAGCCATCACCCAAACGGATTTTGGAGAGACAAGCCAGCACAGACCGTGGTGTGGGTAAAGTCAAAACTACGTTGCTGGAGAATGTTGTGAGAAGATTCATCAAAATTGAGCATGATGAGCCCCTGTACAGCTTGGCCACTACTCTGGATCCAAGGTAAGTAACTTTAACCTACTACTATATTTCAAGAAACATTTAAATTAAATTTAAAATAATCATTTCTTGATTGAAAATTTCTATCAAGAAATGTTTATTTTAAATTTAATGTTTTTTTTAAATTGCATGTAAATAAAGAAATGCATTTCTTTATTTACATGCAATTTAAAAAAAACTTTTAATGTATACAAAACACAATGATTGACCCATCTTTCTTTGTTTATGCAAAACAAGGTACAATTCTAGATGTTATTACTGTTTTTCCTCTTGCATTTGTTGTTGGATGTAACTGGTACATAATCTCGTTTTCATCACATGTACCACATGCGGTGCAAATGACAATAAAGACTCTCTGACTCTGACAAGAATCACTACTTCTCAGCAGAGGGGAGGACCAGATGCACACCTGCTGCAGGAACATTCTCTGAAGTGGGACCTCCTGACATCAATGAATCTGCAGCAAAAAGGTGTAGTCTACTGTTTGCAGTTCAAGATGAAATCTTAAAGGAGAACATTGAAAAGGAGCGACAGCTGGCCAGCCCTTCAGCTATGCAGGTACAGAACTACCTGTTTCTTTCCTGTCGAAAGGGGCCAGGACCCATTGGTCTACTGGAGGATTAATGAAAATTGTTTCCCTCATCTTGCCTGAACCTCTCTCTCTGCCCCATGCACAAGCATTGAAAGCGAGCGCCTGTTTAGTTGGCTGGACATGTAGTAGATGAGAAAAGAAGTCGCCTGTCTGGTGACAAAGCAGAAATGCTTTTGTTCATCAAGAAAAACCTGCCACTAATGAAAAAGTGACTGGAATAAGTCTGTGAGGACAAACTTACCTGTGCGAGTGTTATTTCTTATTACCCACTGACTTGAAAATGTTACACATGCTGCATTATCTTTTTTTGTTTTTTAAATGAAAATAAAAATTAATTTAAAATGTAACAAGTGAAAGAGTAAAATGAACTGATTTTTTTATGGTTAAACTTTGTTTACAATAAAGTAAGATTGGAAAATTTAAGGTACATTTTGACCTTTTCACACCTGAAAATCGGTATCGGAAAATCGGAATCGGCAGGTCAGACTTTCTAAAAATCGGTGATCGGCCAGAAAATTGAAATTGGTGCACCCATTCATTCATTCATTCAACCTTTATTTAGTCAGGTAAATCTTTTGAACCTCATGGGCTCATTTACGAAAGCGACCTGCTAAAACTAAAGAACAATGAACAGCAGTGATAGAATTTCATTAAACAATAAACAAACAAACAATAAACAATAGAAAACAAAAAGAGAGAAAAAAACAAAAGATTTTTTTTTTTTTAACAAAGTATCAAAAAACTAGCAAAACATTATAAGGTAGACGTATAAAATCAAAGACAGGAACAAATCTGCATTGGTTTTTGCCAGGATTCCAACAGATTCTGAAAACCATTTAGAGAAGTCAAGGTCGAGAGCTTCAGATCTTTTTGTAAGATATTCCATGAAGCAGGAGCAGAATAGGAGAAGGCCCTTTTTCCAAGTTCAGTCCTCACTGACGGAACACTGCAGGTAATCATGTCCTGAGAGCGCACAGTAGCCCTGTTTCCATCCATTTTCATTTCGAATTTTGAGCTACCTCGCAAATATGTAAATACAAATTAATGCAGATCAGAAGTGTTTCCATCTACTGTACTGTACTGGCTTGAAGCGCTTCTTCCAAGCCGCGCACAGCGTCATTACGTCAGACGTCAGCGTCATTACGTCAGACGTCAGCACTGCGCATGTCTACAGTAAACCAGAGAGTAAACAGGAAGTAGCGGTTGACAACAGAACCCGGCCACACATCTCGTCAAAATGGAGAGAATATTTCAGGTACGTGTTGCTATCGGGCGAGTTGTATTTATTCTGTCATGCCAACTAGTTTTAGCGAGTTACATGCTGTTCGGAGCGGAAACAGCTGATCAGTCACGTGACGTGAATGTGCGCTACGGCAGCACGAGTCGGCAAATGTGTTTCCATCTGTCGTTTTGCGCAGCTGCTCGGTTTCGCAGCTCCCAAAAACCACCTCAAGCGAGCGTATAAACTTTTTGGCGAATTTCAGGAAGTAACTTCGTATTTTGCCGTTTCCATTAAGCTTTTCTGCTGCGATACTTCAAAATGCGCACCTAGAAACCTTGATGGAAACACGGCTACTGTAGCTGCACTCACGCAAAGACATGTAGGAGGAGATGTATGAGGGCAGCAGACCAAGAAGTGATTTAAAGATGAAGATGTACCAGTGGAAGAGTCTGCGTGAGGTTAATGATGTCCAGTTAACCAGTGAATACAGGGTGCAGTGGTGGGTACGATAATCACAACCAGTTATGAATCTTAGTGCACCATGATAGACCACATCCAACATCCGCAGGGTGCTTGTAGGAGCATTCATGTAGAGAATGTCACCGTAATCAATGGAGGGAAGGAAAGTCACAGATACAAGGCGTTTCCTAACATTCAGTGTTAGACATGATCTGTTTCTGAAAAAGAAACCCAGTTTAACTTTCAATTTCTTCACTAGGTTTTCCACGTGGAGTTTAAAAGAGAGATGTGAATCGATCAGGATACCCAGATATTTATAGGAATCAACAAACTCAATAGGGACACCATTTGAAGATAAAATCAGAGGAGGATCTGCTGGAACCGCCTTCCTATTTGAAAAAAACATCCCTTTTGTTTTATCAGCATTTAGGACAAGTTTGAGACGGAACAAATCTGACTGGATGATGTCAAAAGCGGATTGTAGTAACTGGAAAGCCTTAGCTACTGTTTTAGCTCGGCAATAAACAACTGTATCATCAGCATAGAAATGTAAGGATGCATCAGGGATGCAGTGACCTACATTAGCTATGTAGATTGTAAAGAGAGTTGGTCCTAAAACTGAGCCTTGTGGTACACCATTTTTAACTGTTAAATAGCTGGAAGAAGTACCGTTATGTTGAACACATTGCCTCCGATTGGAAAGATAGTTAGAAAACCAACCGATGGTGTGATCAGAGAAACCGAGAAACCGAGCATTTATGTCAGTAAATTTGGTGCACAAAGTGTACGGTACTCTGATAAACAGCTCTAGCTCCAATGCTTTGGAGCAGCTAACAGTGAAGTGACAACCACATTATTTACCCTGCGAGTTTACGACGGTGTTTATAATAACTGTTTACATAGCCCCGGACGCTAATGCTAATGAGCTGCTGTTCGAAGTAATGTTTTTATGCTATTAGTGCCTAGTGTATTTTTAGTTGATGTTTTTCTTACTTCATATCTTAGATGTTTCTGTTGGGTGTTTATGAGTGCACACCTAATTCTCCAGCTCCCCGAGCGCTTTCTGGCTGCTCACTGCACCACCTGGTGGTGGTTGGGTTAAATGCAGAGACGAATTTCGTCTGTGTATGGGAAACATACACAGATGACAGACAAACACATTATTATTATTATTATTATTATTTTTCCTTTACATTTTATTGTTGGATGTTACTGGGAACTAGTGCATTAACAGAATACCCGAGTTTTCGACAGATCGAGTGCTTTGACCTCTATCGAGGCTTTTTTGTCCACCTCGAGTACCCGTAGTGACGTCATCACGTCACATTTCACAGCGCGCGAGGTAGCTTTTAGCTTTTAGTAGACGCCACAAAATGGATTCCTTTGTGCGCACGGATGTAAATGGAGCAGGCAGTCTTGTCAAAAAGGTAAAACAGTTTTTAATTTATAAAATGCGCTATTTCCTGTTGATTTTCTGTTCTCTGACCACCGTAGATTGTGACTGGCAGCAGGTGGCGGTGTTGCATTGCAGGCCACATATATAACACGGCAGCTTCCTCTCTCGTTTCACAAACAAAAGCAACATATTAATCTCTCTAGACCTATTAAAAAAACCTATAAACACATTAATCTCTAAAAGTAAACCTAAATTGCACAGCACTTCAGGCTGTGGTGCGGTGTTGCCCCATTTGTTTTTCAGTTTCGGTTTCAGCGCCGCACGGTATACTTTCACTTTTAATATTAATAATAATAACTAATAGTTTTGTTTTTCCTGTGACTTATCTGCATTATGATAAATTATAGGAGCATAATAAATGCTCCCAATGTTTTGTTGGTCTTTTTTTTTTTTTTTTGGGTAAATAATGAAGTTTTTATGCATTTTTATATATTTATTTATTTAGCGTCTTAAGAGCCTATGACATCATCGGCTACTCGAGCACTAACCGAGTTTATTTATGTTAATGTCGAGTTTAAAAATTATGTACTCGTTCAACCCCTACTGGGAACCTGTGTACATAATCTCATTTCATCACATGTACCACATGTGGTGTGAATGACAATAAAGAATCTCTGACTCTGACTAAAGACGCCCTGCTGGAGCTGCATAATATTAGCTCGCTGCAAAACTAACACCATGAGGCATTTTACATGGTGGTTGGTGACCTTAACCACATAAATCTGAAGCCAAGATTTTATCAGCCTGTGGACATTCTTACATGAGGAAATAACACACTGGACCATGTTTACACAAACATATGAGACGCATACTAAGCTGTACCCCGCCCCCACCTAGGACTTTCTGACCATATCTCCATCTTTCTGACCCCTGCTTATCTTCCCTCCATAGAGACACTCCAGACCAATACAAAGAAAAGTCAAGGGATGGCTGAGGAATAGTGACTCCATAATGAAAGAAAGTTGTGCGTACAGACTGGCAGGTCTTCAGAGAATCTGCTGTAAATGAGGGGGAGCTAGACTTACGCCAAATTTACACTACATGCGTTCCGGCTCCGGTCCGCTCTGGTCCGAGCTCCGCAGCAAATACGCACCCATTATAATCAATGAGAGAGTTTACACTGGCTCCGCACGGCGGCGGCGAGCGGACGGCAGTCCGTCAAAATTAGAATTGATCCTATTTCTGCCGGACGCCGGAGCTGTGCCGGAGTCAACTTTTGAAGATTACGTCGCACCAACAGGAAAAGGAACGAGCACAACATCCGTATTTACAAAATAAAATCACCACGGGCGGACTAATCCTAGCTCTATACGGATTTATTTGTACAAAAATGCTGTCAAACTATCATTTATGACTACGCCTACAAACGCAATACAAGAAATAAATAAATAAAAAAAGTATTTTATTCTGAAATGTAATACATCACTTCCTGTTGCTCAAACCATGTCCTGTCGCTCATTTACGAGAGAAGATCAAGGCAGCAGTCTCTACTGTTGTTCTCCTTCTTCCACCGAATGAATTGTTTTGTTCTGACTTACTTATTTATCACTTGATTTATCACGCGATCTCGCAATTCCCGCGCATGCGTCTCGGAGCGGCGCATCCAGGCGGACCTGAGCGGAGCGGAGGTAGTGTAAACTGGACTCGCTCAGCTGCGACCTGCGGAGCGGGGCGGAGCCGGACCACATGTAGTGTAAATTTGGTATTAGAGGAATACACATATTCGGTCCTGGGATACATCAGCAAGAGTGCTGATGATGTCATCACCGTTCAAAATGTCAAGAGTTACCCAAAGCAGACACCCTTGCGGAATAAAGAGGTTCACATCCTGCTGGAAGCGAGGGACATTGCCTTCAGGTCTGGCAACTCACAGGAGCTGAGAAGGACAAAGAAAGAGCTGGTTGCCGGTATTAAAAGTGCTAAAGCCACATATGCACAGGGGATCCAGGGTCAATTCACCTCATAAAATCCACGGAGCATGTGGAGGGGCATTAAAGGTTCAGTATGCAGTTTCTGTAGAACTGCAGCACTTAGAAATATTTTCAACAGGCAAAGCATTCTGATCCCTCCCCCTCAGAGCCATATGTGGCTCTGCCCCCTTGTGGTCTGTTGAATTTCAAATTCAAGCTCTGTTTTTATTGGCTGGTTACAAACTCTGTTTTTATTGGCTGGAAAATGGCGGGTCACCTTTTCTTTTTAGAAATGCTTATTTACCACCTGGAGAAGCAAGGGGACAATATTTTTTTTTATTTTTTTTCAGAGATTACCTGGCTAACATCAGTCTGTCAGGAGGTAGTGACAGAGTGAAGAAATATGTTCATAAAAAAAGCTACATACTGAAGCTTTAAGTGTATAACAGATTATAACGTCAGGGGTGTACAGTGCCCTAGGGTCTCATCAGTGCCTGATGCCCTCAACAAGTTCTATGCATTGAAGACCCAAACAGACCATCCAGTGCCAGACTCCACTCACTACAGAAAAATGAGTTTCTCAGCATGACCTCAGGTGAAGTGAGGAGTGCCTTCTGGAGGCTTAATCCTCATACAACAACTGGCCCAGACAACACCCTGGGGAAGGTGCTGAAAGACTGTGCCGGTCAGTTCTGTAGCTGTGTTTCCATCCATTTTCATTTCGAGTTTTGAGCTACCTCGCAAATATGTAAATACAAATTAATGCAGATCAGAAGTGTTTCCATCTACTGGCTTGAAGCGCTTCTTCCAAGCCGCGCACAGCGTCATTACGTCAGACGTCAGCGTCATTACGTCAGACGTCAGCACTGCGCATGTCTACAGTAAACAGGAAGTAGCGGTTGAAAACAGAACCCGGCCACACATCTCGTCAAAATGGAGAGAATATTTCAGGTACGTGTTGCTATCGGGCGAGTTGTATTTATTCTGTCATGCCAACTAGTTTTAGCGATGTTACATGTTGTCCGGAGCGGAAACAGCTGATCAGTCACGTGACGTGAATGTGCGCTACGGCAGCACGAGTCGGAAAATGTGTTTCCATCTGTCGTTTAGCGCATCTCAAATCCCAAAAACCACCTCAAGCGAGCGTATAAACTTTTGAGCGCATTTCAGGAAGTAACCTCGCATTTTGCCGTTTCCATTAAGCTTTTCTGCTGCGATACTTCAAAATGCGCACCTAGAAACCTTGATGGAAACACAGCTTGAGAGGTGCTGGCTGACATCTTTAACTGCTCCGTCACCCTGGCAACAGTTCCCACCTGCCCGAAGGCTGCCATGGTAAACAATATCGTTTTATATCGATACAGTCTAATTTTATATTGTGAATTAAATTATATTGATATTTTAAAAATATCACTATACCACCCAGCCCTACCCACCTCCATCAAAATTTTGAATGAAAATTTTTAAATGATAATATATTGAGGCCTGGAAGGTGTGCAAGTACTTTGGTGTTCCATTTTGTTGTCTTTAAAACTGATTTTTTTTTTTTGCCATTTAAATGAATTGTATGCATTTATTGTCTGTTTGGGTAGCTGCTACTATGCAATTTACACCTGAGTCCATGACAAATTTACCCAAGAGGACAATAAACTAAAGTATATTCCGAGAGTCTGAGTAAAGAGTTTCTTTATTGTAGTTAGCACCCCATTCGGTACATGTGGTGGAACGAAATTATGTACAAAAGGCGTCCCAGCTACACCCAAGAATAAAATGTAAAAGAAAAACAGTAATAATATCTAAGATATGAACTAGGAAAAAGAAACTAAAAATATGCTAAGCACTAATAGCACAAAAACAATACATCAAACAGCAGCACGAACATGAGTCCGTGTGAGTAGATGAGCACGCATGAACACAGCAAGATGAAAGAGATCCGCAGCAAAATGAAACAGATCAGCAGCACCATGATGTAATTTTTCAGTGATTATCCTGATTAGAGAGTCATGCATCCAACAGCCTCAGGGTAGAAGCTGTTCCTCACTCTAGTGGTTCTATACTTAATGCTCCTTAACCTCCTTCCTGAGGAGAGCGGGGCAAAAAGTGTGTGTGCTGGGTGAGTGGGGTCCTTCATGATGCAGGTGGCCCTCTTCCTGCATCTGGAGGTGTAAATGTCTGTGATGGTGGGGAGGCTGACTCCAACAGACTTCTGTGCAGCCTTCACCAGCTTTTCTAATCAGACTGGTGATGTTGTTACCCCAGCTGAGATTGTTATTCATGTGTACACCCAAGTACTTGTAGCTGGAGACCACATCCACCGCAGATCCTCTTATGTTCAGGGGGGAATAGGTGTGTTTGTTCCTTCTGAAGTACACGACCATCTCCTTTGTCTTCTTTACACTGATATGAAGGTTATTCTTCTTGCACCAGCTCTCCAGGTGTACCATCTCCTGCCTGTAGCTGGACTCATCGTTGTGATGCATCCCACCATCGCTGTATCTGCAAACTTTACAATATGACAGCCTGGATGGGTAGGTGCACAATCATTTGTGAGCAGAGTGAAAAGGAGAGGGCTCAGCACACATCTCTGAGGGGAGCCAGTGCTGAGGGTTATGGTGGAGAAGTTGTGGATCCTCACTGTCTGTAGTCTGTCTGTTAAGAAGTCTAGGACCCAGTTGCAAATGGAGGGACTTAGTTCTAGTGTGAGTAGTTTGTCCATCAGGGTTTGAGGGATCATTGTATTAAAGACAGACATGAAGTCCACAAAGAGCATATGGATGTAGGAGTCCTTCTGCTCCAGGTGAGTGAGAGCATTGAGGAACATAGAGATGACGTCCTTTGTTGATCGGTTCTCATGGTATGCGTACTGGTGACGGTTCTCGTTGATGGTTGTTTGATACGTGTCATGACCAGTTTTCGAAGCATTTAGCGACTATTGGGGTGAGGACCACTGGCCGGTAGTAACTCAGACCAGTCACTACAGAGCTCTTTAGGACTGGGATGATGGTGGCGATCTTCATTCGGGTGGGAACTGTTGCCAGCGTAGGTGAGGAGTTAAAGATGTCGGCCAGCACCTCGCAGAGCTGATCTGCATTATATCGGCATATTCTATTCTAGTGCTGGGCGATATGGAAAAAATCATATATCACGATATGGACTTTTTAATATCACGATAACGATATATATCACGATATATACAACATGATGTGTGTGTGTGTGTACAGGAAAAATTTGGACCAAAGTAAAAAAGGAGTTAATAATAATAATAATAATAATAATGAATTCAATTTATAACGCACTTTTCATTAATAAAAATGTCAAAGTGCTACAAAGTGCAACAAAAGCAAAAATCAAATAAAACAAGTGATAAAATCAAGTAAAATTTGAGTTTCTACTTTGGTCCAAATTTTTCCTGCAGGTGACGGTAAAACAACGGCTGCTAATAAAACCCACGAACAAGAAATCCGCTCTGGAAGCTGGAGTAAACAAGGCAAGAAACAGAAAAGAGAAAACGTTGCGTTTGATTCCGGTTCTGTTGTGTCTCTGGTCTGTTTTGTATTGGTTAACTGGACCCGAGTTCGGACTCGGTTGGACTCTGGGTTCGTGTCCTCTGGACCCATTTTGTCTCAGAGTTTCAGCGGAGCGAAATAATGGAAGCTAACAAGGTGAGCTTCCCCCTCTTTTTGGTAAAAGTTATTCTTCTTGGGCTGCCTGTGCAGCTGTTTCTCCTTGTTGTGACACTGGTTGAGATGCTACTTCATGCCACTGCGTCTCGAGTTTAACAACGTAAAGCATGTGTCGCAAACCCGCGCGTGCGTCGAACATAAAGCAGCGCCGTCATCTCGCAAAACCACAATATGAAGCTTCTTTGCGACAGTTATTTTTTAATTCTTATTTATCACGATAGAGACGATAGAAGGAAAGTAGCACGATAGACAAGTTTCTATCGTCCCCATGATATATATCGTCATATCGCCCAGCACTATTCTATTCTAAAATAACAATAACACACAGAACATACCTGGCATTGGCCCATGGGGCTGTCAACTGTGAGGGGGACCTTGTCCATGTTGATAATATGATCCGGTGACGTGTTGTGTTCCGCTACCTGCTTTCCAACAAACTCACGGGAACTGTCGCCATTGACTTGAAAGTCTGCTGGCAGTTTCTGACACACCGATGTCGGTGCTTTCATGGAGAGGTGGTTACGTTTCATAAAGCGAAAACACCAAGAACACGCACTACCAAAATCATTAATATTCATCTGCTTGGCAACAGCCATGGCGTGGTTACGCAACTTGAACGACAAGCCTCTCCCAGCAGTGCGGTCTTCCAGCACCCATCTGTACACTCGCTCCTCCAGCTCTGGCCATCTTGCTTTATACCCGCAATTAGCTTTATTCGTCTTCTTCATTGCAGTTAAAGTGTATGTTTCATGTTAGTTTTTTGGGCAGAAACATAATATTTAGAGGTAATAAAGTAATTTTGATAATCCTCCCTGCTTTCCAAATTAATACCAATAGCCTTACAGACACAAATCAGGGGGAAAAAACAGAGCCTAAAAAAAAGGCGCGGTTTGGGAGTCACGTGACACGTGACGAAAGTAGAGGGGGCGTCATAGTCGGAAGTTGTTGTTTTGTATTGAGTTGTATTGAAGTGAAAAAGGTCCAATAATGGTTAATATTTGTGTGTGCGGGGGTTGTTCGAACTCCAGTTTGTCTGGACATCGATTTCCTGCACCAAAAAAAGCCAGCTTTCACAGCTTGGGTGAGGTTTGTCCGGATGAAAAGGCCGGATTTCACCAACAGAAGCATCACAACCAACTCTGTGATTTGACCGCATTTGTCAGGAGGATTACAACGACAGCGACCTGAACGAACACAGGATTGACTTCAGAAGTAAGGACATGAATATAATTTATTAATCTTTTGGTTGAAAGTGGTTTAGGTTAGGAGCTATAAATTACGAAATATACAGAGCTAAACCGCAGCTAGGTCCACCCGGTTGCATCTTAAAAAATTAATAAAAAATCGAATTTCATCTCAAATGTGTTATACAGGCGATCGTTAAGTAAATACACCCTTTATAATTACACTCTGAAAGCAGAAAAATATCCACCGAGTGGTTTAGGAGATACAAGTGACTTTAGATGGAACAAAATACGATGCTAATTTTAAGCTAGCGCGACCATGTTGCATGTCTTAAAAAATTAATAAAAAATCGAATTTCATCTCAAATGTGTTATACAGGAGATCGTTAAGTAAATACACCCTTTATAATTACACTCTGAAAGCAGAAAAAATATCCACCGAGTGGTTTAGGCGATATAAGTGACTTTAGATGGAACAAAATACGATGCTAATTTTAAGCTAGCGCGACCATGTTGCATGTCTTAAAAAATTAATAAAAAATCGAATTTCATCTCAAATGTGTTATACAGGAGATCGTTAAGTAAATACACCCTTTATAATTACACTCTGAAAGCAGAAAAAATATCCACCGAGTGGTTTAGGCGATATAAGTGACTTTAGATGGAACAAAATACGATGCTAATTTTAAGCTAGCGCGACCATGTTGCATGTCTTAAAAAATTAATAAAAAATCGAATTTCATCTCAAATGTGTTATACAGGTGATCGTTAAGTAAATACACCCTTTATAATTACACTCTGAAAGCAGAAAAATATCCACCGAGTGGTTTAGGAGATACAAGTGACTTTAGATGGAACAAAATACGATGCTAATTTTAAGCTAGCGCGACCATGTTGCATGTCTTAAAAAATTAATAAAAAATCGAATTTCATCCCAAATGTGTTATACAGGTGATCGTTAAGTAAATACACCCTTTATAATTACACTCTGAAAGCAGAAAAAATATCCACCGAGTGGTTTAGGGTGGAAAAAGTAATTGTTTAGGGAGCTAAGGCTAATGTAGTTAAATCCATCAGTGGTGTAATTAATGCTGTACATGTATCTCTATATTTAGGCTATATGTAAATATAAACCATTTTTAGCTTTAGGTAGTATATACTGTACTGTATCTAGAAGTTATTTGGCTAGATATTTGATGTAATAGTCAGAGATGACATACTTATGTCAAAACAACTTTGTAATCTGTCGCCTCCTCCTGGTGCGATCCCATATCTTTCTTAGCTAAAGCACGAACGTTCCCCTCCTGTGATGTCACTTCCGGTTTACCGCTGAGGGCACTATTTTTAGACAGAGTAGCGAGGGAAGACAAAAAAGGTAGTAGTAGCACATTTTATTTTGAGATATGAACTGTATTTTTGATGAAAATTGGAGTTTTAGACATGTTAGGTTGAAAAGGCAACTACATGTGTTTAAAGTGAAAGATACACTTTAAGGTAGCCTCTGCTTTTCGCCAGTCCCTCACAAGTTTCTCACTCACTCCAAGCTTTCTATCTGCTGCTCGATTACTGTTTTGGGCTGCATACTTTATTACCTTCAGTTTGTATTCCGCAGAATAGGATTTTCTTTTTGGGGGCATTTTTACTTGTGTTAAGTTTTTCTCAGTTGTCTCTAAGTGAATGTTTGGGGTGGGGGCAAGGGGCAGAGGCACAAATGGTAATGTTTTCTCTTGGTTCATGTCAGTATGAATGATCATTTAACGTGTCAGTCAAAAATTGCATCAAGAATAGGGGAAAAAAATGTAAATAAATCGCTTAGGACTGTAAGTCGCAGAACTGGACAAACTATGGGAAAAAATGTAACATAGATCAGAAAAATACAGTAATGTAACCCAACAGATGTGGAGCTATGTCCTACAATGAAAACTTATTTTACCTCCTGTAAAATTTTACCTCCTCTCACCAAGGAGGTATTGTGAGGCTATTTAAATGTGGCAGAGGCTAAAAAGGTACAATTAGCCCTTGAAAAAATATTAACTTGCTAAAAATCTGTTGAAATTACAGAAGTCTGCATCTGTCAGTGCCTGACACTGAAAATTGGTTCTAGACCTATCAAACTAATCAGCGGGAGTGCTACACCTGCTGATTAATGAAGGTGAAACATAGCTTTATGGTATCTCTGGAACCAGCACCTGGCCGTTCCCAGCATTCAGATAAATGCAGTAACCTAAACAAGTCTAAATAAACAAGAAGCCTTCTCAATGTCTTCAAGTGTGGCTGTTTCTGATTAACAAAAGTTAGTTTTGACCATAGATTTGTCATGTAAATTTATAACAGAAAAGGACTAGAATAGCTGAGTGAATATTTTAAGTCTGAGTGACTTCTGCACGAGTAAGTGCTGAGTAAGTCTGGAGTGAGGGTGAAACGTTTCTACTAAAAAGAAACTGTCCAGATGAACTGATTGAGAATGAGCGGATTTGATACCTGGACTATTGAGAATGAACTTTCTGGTCTTGAACCACTTTGGACATGTCTGCCTGCCTGGGAGGAGTCGACGAGGGACAAGCCCCCAGAAACCATCTTGGCTACAGCAAACTGGTTGGTCCACTTAAGTTGTTTACTTGGTGGGGTAGCTTCAGTTTGCTTTGGACTGCTCTGACTGACGAAGCCCTCTGGAGTGAGGGTGAAACGTTTCTACTAAAAAGAAACTGTCCAGATGAACTGATTGAGAATGAGCGGATTTGATACCTGGACTATTGAGAATGAACTTTCTGATTTTAAGTCTGGTTTGCATCAGGGAGGTGTGCAGCCTCAACAAAAAAAGTCTTAGTACAAGAGATGCCAAAATATGGACGGTTTAGATTCAGTTACATACAGTAATACTTTAATGGAGACAGTTTAGTTAACATTAGTTTTTCTATTAATTTCACTCAAATAAACATTGTAACGCAAACTTAAAGTAAATATATGGTAGTTTTTTTGTAACCCCATAACATCAGACTTTCACACAGGTAATTTTAGCCTTTAGCAATGAGCTAAGACTTATAAAACTACAATTTTGTTTAACTTTTCCAACTTACTGTAACCATGAGTAATAATTATTATTATAACGCCGTGTAAAGGATGACATTTGATGAATACGTTTTAATGATGTAAGTATTTAACTACTTTAGTTAATCACTACTAGATGGACCAAATGTGTTTATAAGAAAATGTGCACGACTCAATTTAAACCACTTAAGTCTTTAACAATAATAAAGTATGAGCGCACTATTTTTTTTACCTTTTGAACAACTTGCAGAAAGGCATTGAATCTCAAACCACTTGCATCCAAAGTTTTCTTGGGAACTGTGCTGTTTTCGAGGCGACAGTCATAAACGTGGAGCATTGTCGAACAAGAACACCGGAAAGTGGCAGAAGCGATGCTACCCTGACTTAACGTCGGCGTTTAGATTAAAAAAAAAACTTCACGTGACAAATTCACGCTAGAACAACTTATAACGTTTCTCTGCGTTGTTTACATGTTTTTCCGCGCTATCTCCTTGATTTATATGCTCAGTTTCATTCGTGCAGAATCTAGCCGAACCTCCTCCAATCTTTGTTTTTACGCGTACATGGCATGCTCCGAGTGAAGAGAAACAGAGAGAAAAAAAGACGTCACACGTTGCCAGATACACGAGCATCAATGCGACACTTTGTCAAAATATTAGTCAGTTTTAGCATTTCCGTGCACCTAAATAAAAACTAATATGCTCCACAAATACCCACAGATCATCAGAAAGTTATGTTGACCTCTTAGCGTGCATACCCTACAAAAACCACTGAAATCAATGCACCCTCACTCCACACACACGTTTTAACACTAATTTTGTATGCCTCTTTTTTGATTGTCTATTGTTGTCGTAATTCACTGTTGTCATCACTATTTGTTAAGAAATCAGGTCACGCTTGTAAATGAGTCACCGAGACTCAATGGGATTAACCTGTCTAAACAAAAGTTGGAAAGAAGAAAAAAAAAAGACTGTAGATAGTCCGTAATTTTCTGACTGGCAACCTTTGCGCTATTGCGCTTACGTAACATCCGGCATCCGGTAATGCTCCACATGATGCTCCAGACCAGAACCGTACATAGATATCTTATGTTATATATGATATCTATGGAACCGTATATATCATAGATATAAACATTAAGACATAGATATATATTATCTGTGGTATATATGGCTCTGCTCCAGACCAGAGCCGTATATATGCTCCAGACCATAGACATTGGCTGTGTCTCAATTCAGGGGCTGCGTCCTCATGAGTGCGCATTTGTCGGCCGCATACGTCATTGCCCCGCGCGGAGGACT
Organism: Garcialebias charrua; assembly: GCA_038048925.1. NCBI lineage: Eukaryota > Metazoa > Chordata > Actinopteri > Cyprinodontiformes > Rivulidae > Garcialebias > Garcialebias charrua. The sequence continues at coordinate 23,677 of JBBPBX010053072.1, forward strand.
TTTTTTTTTTTTTTTTTTTATTGAACATTTTAGAACATACAGAACAAAAGGCACACAAATATTGTACATATATATTTCACGTTAAACATTGACAGCTATTAAAACTGCATGTATAGGAACATATAGTTTAGCATATTTAAATAATTTTGGTGGAATACCATACTTAATTATATGACATGTTTAGCAAGATACAACCAAAGATGCAATTTATTCACACACACATTATGTATACATATTAGATACTGTAATTATATATACAGTATATATATATATATATAATATATATATATATATAT
>JBBPBX010053073.1:0-12214 GCA_038048925.1 Garcialebias charrua
GAGGTGACAAAAGCATGGACGAGCTTCTCAGCATCAGAAAAAGTTAGGGATGGGCGAAGTCTAGAGATGTTACGAAGATGGAAGAAGCAGGTTTTAAACAGAAACTTAATGTGATTTTCAAATGTAAGATGAGAGTCAATTTTTATTCCAAGATTTGTAACAGAGGTGGAGAGGGGGATCTCTTGTCCAGAAAAGGAAATTGTTGTTATAGTAGATGTTTGTACCCGGTGAGGGGTGCCAATCAGTATGGCCTCAGTCTTGGAGCAGTTTAATTGAAGAAAGTTCTGATTCATCCATGCCCTAATTGCCTCCAGGCAGGCAGAGAGGGCAGTGAGTGAAGATGGAGATGACAATGGGGAAGATGAGGAGGCTCCAGTCCTGATGTAAAGCTGTGTATCGTCGGCATAACAGTGAAAAGAAATGTTGAACTGATTAATAATTTGACCTAAAGGCAGCATGTAAAGGGAAAACAGCAGGGGCCCCAGAACTGACCCCTGAGGGACACCACAGGAGACACAGACTGTCTGGGACGTGGCGTTGCCAAGACTAACACATTCCAGCCTATCAGAGAGGAAAGATTTGAACCAGTCCAGGACAGTGTCACAGAGACCGACCTCCACATGAAGACGGTGGAGGAGGATACTATGGTCCACAGTGTCGAAGGCTGCAGTGAGGTCAAGGAGGACAAGGATGGAGGGAGAACCAGTGTCAGCAGCCATGAGGACATCATTGGTAACTCTCAGCAATGCAGTCTCAGTACTGTGAGCTGCCCTGAATCCAGACTGGAACTTCTCATACAGAGAGTGTTGCTGTAGGTGGTCCTGCAGCTGAGCAGCAACTGCTTTTTCCAGCACTTTAGACAGAAAAGGGAGGTGTGAAATTGGGCGGTAATTAGAAAAAATGTCGGGATCCAAATTAGATTTTTTCAGAAGAGGCCTAATGATGGCAGTTTTTAGAGGTAGTGGAACATGACCAGATTGTAGAGACTGATTTATTATTTGAGTGATTAATGGGCTTATTGCAGAGTGATTGTATTTTATGAGAGATGAGGGGAAATGATCCAGGGCGCAGGATGAAGGCTTCATTTTCTTGATGATGGCTTCCACTTCACTCTGAACAACTTCATCAAAGCTGCTCAGGGACCCCGAATGCAGACGGGTAGATGGCCCACTGAGAACAGGGAGGTTGTGGAGCTGAGATCTGATAGTGTCAACTTTGTTTTTAAATGATGAAAGGAACAGGTCGCATTTTTGAGCAGAGTCCTCAGGAGTTTGTTTAATGGGATTAAGCAGATGAGTTATTGTGGAGAAGAGCTGTTTAGAGTTTCCAGGGCAGGTGTTGATGATGTTGGAATAATATTTGGAGCGTGCTTCTTTAAGAGAATAGGCGTACACTTTCTGATGTTCTTTATATGCCTGCTTATGTACAGAGAGACCAGATAATTTTACACGTCTCTCAATAGCACGGCCAGTTGCCTTCATCCTGCGCAGCTCACCAGTGTAACAGGGGGCTGAACGGGAGAAAGACACCAGCCTTGTCTTCAAGGGAGCATGTAGGTCCAGAAGCTCTTGGAGAGATCAGTTGTAGTAATCCACAGAGTCATCTGCAGATGAATGGTTGACAGCGGTCAGGTCGTGAAGATCAGTAGACAGAACATCAGGGGAAATGTTTTTAAAGTCACTGAACTGGATAGGTTGTTTTGGGTTTGAAGCAGGCGAAGAAGAAGGCACTTCCAGGGAGATGACCCTGTGGTCTGAGACACCCAGGTCATATACAGATAAGTTATTGATGAGTACAGTGTCTGTAATCACCAAATCCAGAGTATGCCCCCTGCTGTGCGTAGGGGCGTCAACGTGTTGAGTGAGATTAAGAGAGTCCAGAAGAGACTTAAAATCTGTTGCCAGAGGTGAAGAGGAATTGTCCATGTGGATATTTAAGTCGCCAAGAAAAATGGTCTTCACAGGGGAGATGTAGAAAAAAGTGAGGAGGTCATGTATCTCTGAGTTAAATGAAACATGTGGTTTGGGAGGCCTATAAATTTATATAACATTCATCAGAAGTAGGGCTTTGAAGCCGAAGGCCAAACATTCAAAAGAAGAAAAGTCCTGAGAAACCAGATGAGACAATTTTAAATTATTGCGGTAGATTACAGCCAGACCACCACCACGGCCAGTGCTGCGGGCTCTCTGCAGATAACTGTATCCAGAGGGACACGCTTCGTTCAGAGAACTGAACACATCCGGTTTATGCCAAGTTTCTGTAAGACACATGAGGTCTAAGTTCTTCTCCAGAATGTGATCATGAATTAAACATGATTTGTTGGATAGTGACTGCACATTGAAAAGTTCTAATTTAATACCAGTTGGAATAGGAGCTTTTTGAACCGGTTTAAGCAGACTGAAGTCCACTCCACGTTTTCCTTGCCACTTCGTGCACTGTGAACTACAAGGGACTACAGACGCAGCGCTCTGATGACGTCTCTCAGTCCAGACAGTAGCAATCGAGTCAGAGTTCGTTTGCCTAAAATAAACTGTTTTCTTTCGAGAGCTTCTATGGATGTAACAAGGTCTACGCAGAAGTCCCAGTTGTTTTATGGTGGAAACAGAAGGAGGAATGGAGCAGTTGTTAAGTTCAAACAACTCCGAAGCGGAATAGGTCAACATTGTCGAGCCGGTGGAAGCTAACACGGAGCTAGCCGCTAACAGCAGGCCCACGGCTCTGAGAAAGATATACAAGAAGCAGAGAGAGGTAACTTGAATGAGCATACCTTTAAGGAGTACAGGAAAGAATCCAGAACAGTCCAGAGGACACAGAAGTTGACAAGGGCAACAGGTAAGCGAACAATAAATGCAGCTACGTGTTTCTCTAAGCTAAAATTCTTGCTGGAGCTAGCGGGAGCTAGCAGCCCCCACTACTAAAATTCCGGTTGGACTAGTAAAGTTTTCTATCTAATGAATCCAGCAGACAAGTCAAATCTTGGCTTCGCCTTGGTCTCTTATCCTGAGCAAGCACAGTGGCATCAGTGGAAAGGAAAAACTCCCTTTTAGAAGGAAGAAACCTTTAGCAGAACCAGGCTCAGGACAAGCGGCCAACTGCTTTGACCGGCAGCGTGTAACGTCTGCAGATCCACAACGCAGTCAGAAAAGACAGTTGCTCTAAAACTAAATCACAGAAAGGTAGAAATGCCCGCGTCCGCTCACACAGGTGCTGTACACAGGCTGGCGCCTGTCGCACTCTGTCGCACTCTGCGTTCGAGAAAGGTAGAAAGGTAGAAAAGTAGAAATGTCCAACAAATGCCCGCGTCCGCTCACACAGGTGCTGTACACAGGTGCTGTACACAGGCTGGCGCCTGTCGCACTTTGTCGTACTCTGCGTTCGAAAAAGGTAGAAAGGTAGAAATGCCAACAAGATTCGGTGAAAAAAACTGCAGAAAGTAACATAAAAAGCTCAAGGAGCAAAAAGCACGAGGAGCAGCGGTAGCCAAGGTGCTCGCGTCCCAATTGATATATTGGTGTCATTAAACTGTTCTTCATTATAATATTAGCTATCTTTTATTACAGGAAAAAAATTGCATCAATTACATCTTCAACATTATATATTTTAGGTTCTGAGTCTTCAAATGTTGTCATGTTGTAATGTATTTGTTCATTTCACTGTATATTATGTCCATTTTGTGTGTAAGTTGTTTCATTGATTAGTGATTTGTCATCTCCTGAGTTCCTCCAAGTTTTTCCAGATCCTTCAGCTCTTTCATCATTTTAGGCTGAGCCCCTTCATGTGTTTTGATAAAGATGTTTCCATTTCTCATCCATGTTGATACTATTTTGTTCTGATTTTTTAACAACCTTGCTTCACGTGCAATGTTTCCATTTTTTTTGTTAGATGTTCATTTATGTAAACTTTTGTTCCCTGCAGTTTTTTTGCTTGCATAATTACATAGTTTTTTAACTTCCTGCTAATGAACTTGACAACTACCGACGGTTTGAATCTTGGTGATTTACTGGGCAGGGTGTGACAGAACGAAATGTCCCCATGTTCTATGTCAATGTTCTTGTTCTGTAAAAAAGTAACTACATGCTCCTCCAGAGTCTGTAGTTCTTCCTGTTGTGCATTCTCCATTTGGTTAGTGTTAGTAAGAGCTTTTGCATATGTCTGACACTTACTAAGATCAAGTCCTGTGATCACCAAGTTGTCTTGCTTTGTGTATTGTTCTGAGTCATCTATTTTTGTTCCAGTTCAGCAATTTCATTGTCTTTGCTAATTATCAGTTCTTTCAGTTGTCTTATTTCATCAACCAGACCGGCCTGGGAATCCATTTTTGCTGAAAATTTTGCTATTTCTTCACCAATAAAGTTTAGTGATTTTTTAAAGTCTTGCATTTCTGCTGAGTTGTTTCCCTCCGACTCTGGTGCCTTTTGTCCTCTATTTTTTGTCATACTTACAGAGTTATTAGTCTAGTGGTAACAGGTCTCTGGTTGATGGTTTGTTTGCTGAACCACGTGGCCCTTCCACGAGGCTCACAGGCCTAACGATGGTGGCTGTGGCCCAGCACCAAGATCAGCAGTTATCAGATCAGAACTCACGGTCTCAGCAGTCTGCAGCAATCAGATGTTATCCAAAGAGGTTGGCTCACTAGCCCGGCTTAGACGGTGGTCCTCCGGTTCACGCACGGTGCTCGGCCTCCTCCGTTCATAGCAGCTCCAATGTTAGCCTAGTCAGCACAACATGTAGCTCCAGGTGTAGCTCTGATACTAGCCCAACTCCAGACGGCGGTCCTCCAGTTCGCGCACGGCGCTCGGCCCAGCTCGTAGCTCCAGGCGGTGGTCCCCCGGTTCGCACACGGTGCTCGGCCCAGGTCGCAGCTCCAGGCGGCGGTCCTCCGGTTCACGCACGGTTCTCGGCCTCCTCCGATCACAGCAGCTCGGATGTTAGCTCAGTTAGTACAGCACGTAGCTCTAGATGTAGCTCCGATGCTAGCCCAGCTCGTGGCTCCCGACAGCGGTACACCGGTACTTGCACGGCGCTCAGCCTCCTTCGGTCGCAACAGCTCCGAGGTCTACGCATGATACCTGTCGACGGCTTTTCAGTCCGTGTGGCGTTCAGCCCTCTCTGGTTTCGAGGTCGGCTAGCCAGTTTAGCCTGTGGCTCGAGACGCAAGCTCTCAGATCCGCGCTCGGCCCCCTTTAATCAAAGATTCAAAATCGGTCAGCCAGCTCAGCTCATGGCTTCTGGTGGCGACTCTTCAGTTCGTCCGCGACGTTCAGTTCATGCCAGATATATTTCTTTGTTTTACGTTGCTTTCTGCTGGAGCTCAGCTCTCGCCCTGTTGCTCCAGCGATGACGTCACCATTTTGACGTTCCATACAGTTTGTCAGCAGCATGAATTATGAGGTGCTCTAAAACTTCCTGGTAGATGGCTGTGTTGACTTTGGACCTCAGAAAACACAGTGGACCAACACCAGCAGATTACATGGCACACCAAACCTTCACTGACTGTGGAAATTTGACACTGGACCTCAAGCAATGTGGACTCTGTGCCTCTCCTCTCTTCCTCCAGACTCTGGGACATTGATTTCCAAATGAAACGCAAAATTTACTTTCATCAGAGAACATAACTTTGGACATGTTATCTGCTGGTGTTGGACCACTGTGTTTTCTGAGGTCCAAAGTAAGCACAACCATCTACCAGGAAGTTAATTTAGAGCACTTCATGCTTCCTGCTGCTGACCAACTTTATGGAGATGCAGATTTTATTTTCCAATAGGACTTGGCACCTGCACACAGTGCCAAAACTATCAGTACCTAGCTTAAGGACCATGGTATCCCTGTTCTTAACTGGACAGCAAACTCGCCTGACCTTAATGCCATAGAAAAGCTATTGAGTATTGTGAAGAGGAAGATGTGATACGCCAGAATCAACAATTCAGAAGAGCTGGAGGCCACTATCAGAGCAGCCTGGGCTCTCACATCACCTGAGCAGTGTCACAGACTGATCGCCTCCATGCCACATCGCATTGCTGCAGTAATCTAGGCAAAATGAATTGGGTGAATTATAGCCGAACTGAGCTGTTGAGAATTGGAGCGGATTTACCACAAGGCACAGCTGAAATCAGCAACGAACTCAAATCAGAACTCGGAAGATTGGATCTGCTTAGATCATCTTTCTGGAAGCAGATGCGCGGAGGAAAGAAGAGAAAGAGGTGCTCTCGAGGGAAAAAACGTGGCTGTCGAGCAGGAATCATGACGAGACTACGAGCAGACGCTAAAACCGGTAAACCCCCGATGCCGGCTTTATTTCTGTCTAACGTGCGTTCGCTCGACAACAAGATGGATCTGCTTCGTCTGAGAGTAACAACGTCTGGGGAGATGAGGAGATGTTCGGTGCTTTGTCTCACGGAAACATGGATCAATGAAGACACTCCTGACTCTGTTTACGAGTTGGATAATAAACTATTTTTCAGAACGGACCGGAGCATCGAGACTACGGGGAAAACGCGAGGTGGGGGTGTCTGCATTTACGTTAACAAAGACTGGTGCACGAACTGTGCCGTTATCAGCAGGATCTGCTCAGCTGCTGTGGAGCTTTTAACAATAAGATGTAGGCCACATTACCTCCCCCGCGACTATTCAGCGATAATAATAAGCAATGTTTACATACCCCCCGATGCTAATGCTAAAGTCGCTCAGGAAGAAATTCATGAGTTACTCACTTCGCTGCAGTGTAAATATCCTGAGGGGTTTTTCATTGTTTCCGGGGACTTCAATCACGTGGATTTACGTGCCATCCTTCCAACCTTCAATCAGCACGTTTTCACAGAAACACGAGGAAATAAGACATTAGACCAGGTCTACACGAATGTGAAGGGGGCGTACACGGCGAAGCCACGCCCACCGATCGGGGCTTCCGACCATCGCTCCCTGCTATTGGTCCCTAGACAGCTCCCCCCACTCAGACGTTCGATGCCAGAACAAAGAGTGATAACATCGTGGCGCCAAGATAGTTCCCCCATGCTGAGGGACTGCTTTGAAAACACAAACTGGTCTGTCTTCAAAGAGGCAGCTACGAATGGAAATTCAATTGACCTGGAGCTTTATGCTTCCTCTGTCCTGGGTTACATCAGTACATGTGCTGAAAATGTATCCATAAGAAAGTGTGTTAAATTTTACCCCAATCAAAAACCCTGGCTAAATAAAGATGTCCGCACCCTGCTGGCAGCCAGGGACACTGCATTCAAGTCTAAAGACACTGAGGAGTTGAGAAAGTGCAGGAGAGAACTGGATGATGGCATAAAGAAGGCCAAAGCCGCGTATGCACAGAGGATCGAGGGACAGTTCACCTCACATGATCCAAGGAGCATGTGGCAGGGCATCAAATGCTTAACAGACTACAAGGGCAAAAGCAAACAATGCCCCAGGGACCCATCCCTGCCTGATGCCCTCAATAAGTTTTATGCACGTTTTGATGATCCAAACAGACCAACTAGCACCAGACTCACCTCATCACCAGACGAGGAGCACCTCAAAGTGACCGCAGCAGAAGTGAGAGGCAGTCTCAGAAGGATCAACCCTCATAAAGCTACGGGTCCAGACAACATCCCAGGGAAAGTTCTGAAGGAATGTGCGGACCAGCTCTGTGAGGTGCTGGCTGACATCTTCACCACCTCACTTGCACTGGAGTCAGTTCCCACCTGCCTGAAGACCGCCACCATCATCCCAGTCCCAAAAAGCTCCACAGTGACTGGTCTGAATGACTATAGACCGGTGGCCCTCACCCCGATAGTCGCTAAATGTTTTGAGAAACTGGTCATGTCCCACATCAAGACAGCCGTCAACATCAACGAGGACCCTCATCAATATGCATACCGTGAGAACCGATCAACAGAGGACGCCATCTCCTCCGTGGTCCACACTGCTCTCACCCACCTGGATCAGAAGGACTCATACGTGCGTCTGCTCTTTGTGGACTTCACATCTGCCTTCAACACCATGATCCCCCAAACTCTGATAGACAAACTATCCACACTTGGACTAAGCCCCTCTATTTGTAACTGGGTCTTAGACTTCTTAACAGACAGACCACAGTCCGTGAAGATCCACAACTTCTCCTCCTCCACCATCACCCTCAGCACTGGCTCTCCTCAGGGATGTGTGCTGAGCCCTCTTCTGTTCACTCTGCTCACATATGATTGTACAGCCACACATCCAGGCTGTCATATTGTTAAGTTTGCAGATGATACAGCTGTGGTGGGATGCATCACAGATAATGATGAATCCAGCTACAGACAGGAGGTGGAACATCTGGAGAGCTGGTGCAAAGAGAACAACCTTCACATGAATGTGAAGAAGACGAAGGAGATGATTGTGGACTTCAGAAGGAACAAACACACCCACACCCCACTGTATATAGGTGGATCTGCGGTGGAGGTGGTCTCCAGCTACAAATACCTGGGTGTACACTTGAATGATAACCTCAGCTGGAGCAACAACACCACCAGCCTGATCAAGAAAGGTCATCAGAGACTCTACTTCCTCAGACGGCTGAGACGAGCCGGTCTGAGAAGCCCAGTCCTCACCTCGTTCTACAGGTGTGCAGTGGAGAGCGTCCTGTGCTCCAGCATCAACGTGTGGCATGGAGGCTGCACAGTTGCAGAGAGAAAAGCTCTGCAGAGAGTGGTGAAGGCTGCACAGAAGTCTGTGGGAGTCAGTCTCCCCACCATCACAGACATTTACACCTCCAGATGCAGAAAAAGAGCCACCTGCATCATGAAAGACCTCACTCACCCAGCACACTCACTCTTTGCACCACTCCCCTCGGGACGGAGGTTGAGGAGCATCAAATGTAGAACCACTAGACTGAGAAACAGCTTCTACCCTGAGGCTGTCAGACTCATGAATAAATAAATAATAAGAATAAACACTGCAAAATGTCACATCATACTGATACTGTACTGATCTGTTTCTTGTTGCTGCGTTCATCTGTGACCATCTGCTCATGTTCGTGCTGCTGTTTATAATGATGTTTTTCTACTACATTAGGGCTTAGTGTATTACTAGCTGATGTGATGTCTCTCTTAGTTAATCCTAGATGTTATTATTGTATTTCTCTTGCATTTGTTGTTGGATGTAACTGGGACCCTGTGTACATAATCTCGTTTTCAACACATGTACTACATGCGGTGCAAATGACAATAAATTCTCTCTGACTCTGACTCTGACTCTGAAAAGGAGCCCCAACTAAGTACTGAGTTTTGTACATGCTCATACTTTTCATGTTCATACTTTTCAGTTGGCCAACATTTCTAAAAATCCTTTTTTATTGGTCTTAAGTAACATTCAAATTTTCTGTGGTATTGAATTTGGGGTTTTCATTAGTTGTCAGTTATAATCATCAACAATAAAATAAATAAACATTTGAAATACATCAGTCTGTGTAATGAATTAATATAATATACGAGTTTCACTTTTTGAATGGAGTTACTGAAATGAATCAACTTTTTCATGATATTCTAATCTTTTGACCAGCACCTGTAAACCAAACTCTTGCACTGCTTCTATAGGAGCTGAATGACCTGCACATGTAGTTGGGTAAAATCCCTTACCCTCTCCCTTGCCCCCTCCCTTGCCCTCACCTTTACCCAGGTGAGATATGGTGTAGTGGCAGGGGAACCGACTTGGGACCTGAAGGACCCAGGTTCAAATCCCAGTCACGGCATAACTTGTGGTGTGTTTGAGCAGCACACCTCATCCCAAATGCTCCCCGGCGCGCTTTCTATAGCTGCCCACTGCCCCACCTGGTGGTGATTGGGTTAAATGCAGAGTCAAATTCCGTCTTGTATGGAAACATACACAGATGACAAAAATGTGACATTATTATTAAAGAGCTGTACCAGTATTTAATAACCCACATTGTTCCTCCTGAATCTCAGTATCGACCATTGATTGAACTCTTGTTTCCAGCATCCCTGAACAGATCTTATTGGGAAGACTAAAGGCCCCCACATACTTTGGTGTACTTCACTCTGTGGAGGTGTGCACATACTCGAGGCGGACTCAACGCATACTCGAAGCGGATATCCGCCAGCCATCTGCCTACCATGTCGCGCAAAGATCAATTTTTACAAAGTCCACCCTGGGCCCCTGAGCAAGGCCCTTACCACATAAATTTATTTATGTGGTACATAAAAACAACAAAAATTGACCAAAGTGCTTTACAGTTAAAACAGGGTTTAAAAAGAGTAAAAATTGATCTAGTGCCACTCAAAAACATAATAAAGTTATCAATAATACAACACACAACAACAATAAAATCAGCTCAAAACTTGTTCTCAGACTTTGCTTGGATCAAATGACAAGGAATACAGATGAGTCTTGAGCAAAGAATTAAAAGTCTTAACAGTCTGAGCGGTCTTTAAATTCTCAGGTAAACTGTTCCACAGTTTTGGAGCAGCAACCGCAAAACCCCGATCACCTCTGGATTTCAGTTTGGATCTGGAGACATCTAAGAGGAACTGGTTGGTAGATCGGAGTGCTCTTACTGGAGTGTAGATGTTAACAAGATCACATAAATATGACGGGGCCAGACCTTTTAAAACTTTAAAAACAAGCAATAAAATCTTAAAATCAATCCGGAAGTGGATACGGAGCCAGTGGAGGGAAGCTAGGACAGGGGTTATGTGTTCATATTTTGTAGTTGTTATTAAAAGACGAGCTGCTGCATTCTGGACAGATTGTAAATGATGCAAAGATGATTTGTCTAAACCAACATACAATGAATTACAATAGTCCAAACGAGAGGTAATAAAAGCGTGAATCACCTTTTCAAAGTCTCTGAAAGGGAGAAAATATTTTACCTTGGCAATAAGTCTTAGTTGGAAGAAACTGGATTTAACTACAGCACTATTTCTCCAGCTCCCCGGGCGCTTTCGGGCTGCTCACTGCACCACCTGGTAGGTGTTGGGTTAAATGCAGAGACGAATTTCGTCTGTGTATGGGAACATACGCAGATGACAGGAATAGACATTATTATTATTATTATTATTATCTGTTTGTCTAACTTAAAAGCACTATCAAAAATAATACCCCGATTGCTGACATTGGAGTGGCTGTATGAAGCCAAGGGGCCAAGAACATTAAGGTCTTTACATTTACCAAAGCTGATGACTTCCGTTTTATTTTCATTTAAATTCAGAAGATTTAGTTTTAACCAGACTTTAATGTTGTTTAGACAGTTCAAGAGTGGATCCAGTGAAGTGACCCTGTCTGACTCAATCGGAAGATATAATTGGGTATCATCAGCAAATCAATGAAAATGGATGTTGTGTTTTCTAAAAATGGACCCCAAAGGCAACGTGTAAAGATTAAAAAGCGGTGGACCTAAAATAGACCCTTGAGAGACCCCACAGATCAGAGAAACTGCAGATGAAGAACAGGGGAGTGGTGGCGCACTTAGAGACAGTGGGCCTGTGATCGGAAGATTGCCGGTTCAAGTCCCGGTACCGACAACATCAAAAAATGTAGGTGGAAAATAGTGAAACACCCACACCTGCCTCCACCCTCATTCACTCCACCCTGAGCCCCTGAGCAAGGCCCTTAACCCCCACCATCTGCTCCTTAAAAACAGGTCTCTCTTGAAAATGAGTTATCGTGGCTCAATGAGACTACCTGTATAAATAAAGGGTAAATGGAAAAAAAAAAGTCCCTAAGTGAACAGAAAAACTCCTGTCAGTCAGGTAGGATCCAAACCAGGATCAAACTGTGCCTTTGATACCGACCACCTGCTGATGTCGTGACATCAAGATGTTGTGGTTCACAGTATCAAAGACATTAGAAAGGTCCAAAAGCACTAAAACAGCAGAGCTTCCTGCATCAACAGTTAAAAGAAGGTCATTAGAAACTTTTAAAAGGGCTGGCTCTGTGCTGTGGCCTAATTTGAAACCTGACTGGAATTTTTCACAAATGTTGTTGGCAGTTAAAAACCTCTTAAGTTGATTAAAAACAACTTTCTCTAAAATTTTTGACAGACAAGGCATTTTAGAAACAGGTCTGTAATTTAAGAGCAGTGTTGTGTCGAGGTTTTTCTTCTTTACAATCTTTATCTCATCTACTCTATTGTCATCCCTTGCTATATCAAGGTTCATTTATGCAGCTCCACTATATTGCGGGTATTTTAAACCCGTTTTCTTTAGGGGATTTTAAATATAAAAGTCATTAGAAA
>JBBPBX010053074.1:0-23971 GCA_038048925.1 Garcialebias charrua
TATCTAGGGGTAAAGACTGCAGTCTTACCGAGTCATATAATCTGATATTTTTGGTTTTGCATGATTCGGATCCTCGATGCCACCTTTCAATCAATCCAGTACACTTGTCAGCAACTGACCAATCAGCGTTCTTAAATGGTCTCGAAGAGAAACACCGCTTTCCTGCAGAAACTGCTGCACCCTCGTTTTTATCTGACGTCAGGGTTTTGCATTATGAACGCTTCGTGGTCATAATGATTACATGAAAAATCATCATAAAAAATGGTTAAATGTTTTTAGTGGTGAACATACAATTCAGCCACACATTAACCTGATTATTTAGAAGAATTAATACAGTTTATTCCATTTCCAAAACCTAAACTGGGTCTGGAAAAATGTAAAAGATAAAGATAAAGGCTGGCGGGCGACCTCATGGACAACTGAATATGACATTAATAAAAGAGAACTACCACGCGTTCATCTGTATGAAGGGAACTGCAAATAAATCCTCCATTTTAAAAAAAACAATGCAGATATGTTCCTGTTTTTGATTTTTTTTACATCTGCCTTATAATGTTTTTCTACTTTGATATCTTTGTTTTAACTTGTTAAAAAAACTGTATTTCTCTCTTATGTTTGTCTATTGTTGATTGTTCAAGGAAAATCTACTGTTGCTGTTGTCATCATTCTTTAGTTTGTAGACAGGTCTCTCTTGTAAATGAGTCCTCAAGGCTCAATGAGATTAACCTGCCTAAATAAAGGTTGAATGAATGAATGAATGAATGTTCTGCCATAGGGGTGTAACGATACACAAAACTCTCGAGACGAGACGAGACAAATTACAGAGTTTGTGAGAACGAGACGAGATTTTAATATTAGTTCAAGAAAACTTCAAAGATCGGTTTTATGCCGCAAAAAGGCTTTTATTCTGTTTTAACATGTATTACAAACTCAACTGATGTCTTCATTTTACTGATTGAATCTCCTTAGACCTTAGAACGTTCAACTTTGTTTAAAAAAAATAGATATTCACGCAGGACTTTCCAAAAATTGAACATAAATATCCGCATCAGCACTGAATCTGCAGCCGTCACTCACCAGTGTTGCCAGATTGGGCGGTTCACCGCGATTTTCCTTCTGACTTTTGCGGGTAAAGAGTGCTTTGGGTGGGTGGGACTCTATCTGGCAACACCGGTCACACCGGTGTTTACACAAGTGTGTCTTTACACAAGTGTGTCTTTACATTCGGGGCAGCGTCGGCAGCGCCGGGACCCTCCATCAATGTAGAGGCGTCTGCGGCACCGGGACCCTCCATCAGTAGTTGGGGCGTCTTCTATAGCAACTTCATCCGGCGAAGCCATGCTGTCCGTGACGCTGACTTGCTAGGGGCTCTGCTAGCGCTAGCATTAGCGACTCGCGAGACAACGTTACCTCTCAACGAGAGATATCGCGGGAGTTTAATATCGCGAGATCTCGTACAACGAGATCTCGTTACACCCCTATTCTGCCATAACTACATTGTATACATACATTGTATGCTTAATGTTTAAATTAAAAGTTAAAGCTTTTACTCACTGACTGGCCTTGGAAGGCAGTCTTATCTCAACACGCCTGCAGAAATTTTGAAAACATGAGTCTCTCACCCCTCCCAACCCTTCTGCTAAGGAATTCCACTGACTTTTTAGGCCCCGTTTACACGGCGCATATTTTGAGTGAAACCGCTCCTTTCTCTCTGCGTCTTTGCTTATCGTTGACACGACACCAGTGGCCCCCCTCTTTGAATCCGATGGTTTTTGAACCTATCGCTCAGAGTGGATCTTTTTCGCTGACCCCCCGTTGATAATGTAAACATCTCATACTTACATACATCACATACTGTACTTCCGGCACTCGGCGAAGCAGGTCGCATCTCTTTTTGCTCCTCTACCCCCCCTAAGTTTCCTCCTCCCTGCTTTTGCATTTTGTCTCGTCTTAACTCTTCAGCGCTCACTCGAACCAATTTGAAATGGATTTTACGTGGGCTGTTTCCTCTATTGATAAAATTTTTTCAACGAAACGCACCGGACCGGGAGAGGCGGATTGCCCCTTCGACACGCAGGCGGTGGGATACACTATGGAATCGTGGTCAGTGTATCTGACCGTTCTCTCTGTCGAAGACGTTGACGTTTTGTGGATTATTGGAATATTGGTGGCAGTTGATCTGCTTTTTGGGATCGGCGGATGTTTTCTGCTACTGGAAGCTGAGGGAGGCGGCCGCAACGCGCTGGCGAGACTCCCTGCTCAACCAGATTCTCTGATCCGGGCTATGACCTCAACAAGCCAGCTGTTGTACGAGCTGACAGCCGCGGACCTGCGGTGCGCTCTGGGAATCGTTTACAACCGAACCATCAGGGCACAGTCGAGGATTTGTAGCTCACATGATTCGACGATTTGGATCTGAACAGCACCTGGACTTCAAGACTACTGTAGTGGACATGACCTTGTCCACTTTTAAGACACCTGTGTACTTTTGAACTGTCCAGTGATGACCTTTACTGACCACTCAGTAAAGCAAGACATTTACTACAAAATCATTCATTTAGCTATAATCTGATAAATATAGTCACCAAAAGAGACTATTTCTATCTTTGATTTTATTCTAATGTGATCAAAAGAATAACTTTTGTCATTTTCATGATGTGTGCTTTTTAAGCTGTGTTATTCTGTGAGAGTTAAACTGTGTCCACTGCTGTGTTAAAGGGAAATATCGGGTCACAGAGACCCGACTGTTCTGTTTAGAAATAAGAAGACAGTTTAATCAGTTGTTTTTCATTGAACAAGGCTCCAGCTTTCTCTGTCTGTTCCTAAACAAATCTCCCTCTGCTGCTGCTTGTTAACCTTGGGTTTGATAAGACAAATGAACTCCTCGACTGGTCCTTCCTTAAGTACTAGTCTAAGCTGTGCTGAAACGCTTCAGTGAGTTGCTGGGAACTTCAAAAGAGATGTGAACTTTCCCAAGAGCTGGACACGTGTGGTCAAGAGCTAACGACCGGCGTCTTCAGCTAAGGACTGATAACAGGCTGTTATGAGTCTACTTCGAACAAGCCGAGCTCAAAAACTTTGTTTATTCCCTCCTGGAATAAGTTTATCTTGAAGTCAGAGGCCTGAAGCTGACATATTCTCTGATGACCAACGCGGAAGCCAGGAGACGTTGAAACGTAAACTAAAACCAGTTTTGGACGTGCTGGGACTAAAGGACTCTGTGCATCTGAAGGCTGGTGTCTTCCCTCTTACCGGGCGGTCGTCAAAAGGTAAAGGAGCTGTTTACAAAACGTACCTGGATTTTAGCAGAAGTCGGATGAAAAGTGTCACTCTGGTCTCATGCTCAGGATAATTTTCTTCTTAAATCTTTCCTCCTATTTCTTTTCCCTCTCAACCTAAGCTGGAAACTATATTTTTAAGTTAAAGAGCCCACAGACTAAATATGCTTAACATCTAATATTTATGTCTGTTGTGTTAAATTTAAGTGTGCTGACGTATTTGAATTGAAAGAAAGTGAAATCATGTCAATCAAGTGTAATGGTGTTAATTTAGTTGATTTATTTTAAATAAATGATAGTGTCTCTTTGACATATCAAACTAAGTTAACGTGTCCATTGTCACTTAATGGCTCTGTTTATTTATCCATCATAAAGATCACAGAAATATTGAATAAACTGAAAAAGAAGAGAATCCGTGAAATTACTATTCAATCTGAATAAGTAAATTAAGGTAAAAAGGAGGTCAGTATTAAACTGACCCCCTTTAACCCCTTTACATCTGGTGGCCTCGTATCTGGCCTGAAAATAAATAAGCGACTAATCTAATCTGGACTGTGAGCGACCTTGGAAAAAGAAGGCTGTCTGCAAATCTTCTCCTGGAGTGAAAAGCTGTTGAGAACTCGCTGCCCCCCTCCCCCCCAGAGGTCTCCGTGTGCTTTCAGAATGGAGCCGAGCTGAAATGACATCACAGACTGTGCTTATCTGAAATGACTTTCACGGACAAATCTCCCTGCTTGCCATGAAATGCAACATGTCTTGTCTTATCCGTGCTAAAGCTGGTAGAGTTTTTTAGACTCTATCATGGAGTGTCCTAAGACAAATTGTGATAGATTATTTTTTGAATACCACTGATTACCCGAATGTATGTTCCTTTTTCATATCTGATTGTTGGTGGCGCGGTTTTATACTGCTGCGGCTTCCGTGCGTACGTCCCTCTTCGGATGGTGCGCGCGCCAATTGCAAAACTTTGTACCTTGGTGCAAATATACCAATAAAGATATATTCTATTCTATTCTATAAGTTTTATGTTGAGAATGGATTACTCATGGGAAAATGGATTTCAAGGCCTGCCTTGCAACAGAAAGATATTTAAGAGGATTGGGGAGTAGTGCATCAAATTGTCATTCCTCAAGTTTATCGTGAACAAATACTACAGCTAGCACATGATCACTCATGGTCCGGTCACTTGGGAATCACTAAAACCCATGACCATGTTCTACAGCATTTATTTTGACCAGGCCTCAAGAAAGATGTTGCTAGGTTCTGTAGGACATTAGCCTGGTTAAAACCAGACCCTGTCATCACTTCGCTTCAGACTAGGGTCTGGGACCTCTCCATTTTAAAACGATTCTTGCTGGAGGCGTTGGCCTCTGCTGAGGAACAAAACCATTGGATATTTTGAACAGGGAAAGCATTCTGCTCCCTCCCCTCAGAGCCATGTATGGCTGCTCCCCGTGCTCTGGTGAACTTGACAACTGCTCCGCCTCCTGCAGCTTTTCTCTTGCTGCCGGCTGCCGCGCTGGAAATTCTGTGTTTATATGTTAATAAAACGTTTTAATAAAATACAATAAAACCATGGATCGCTGGTCCAGCTCACCAGAAGACCAGAAAATCTGATGGGACTCGGGCAGCAACGTAAAACCCGAGTTTAATTCTCGTGACAACCTCAGCCATTTCCTTGTTCATTTCAGCGGAGGGAGAGAAGGAGGAGGGAGCGAGCGATCACTTGACTTTTGGCCCAAAAAACAAAAGAAAACTCCAGATAAGGGATTAAGAAGGGGAAATTAATAAATTTGTGTCACATATAAAACAGTTCTGCATCGCTTTGCATCGCTTTGAATGAGAACATGCCGGTGCTCGCTGACTGCGCGCTGGCAGAGCCCTTTTATAGGGCTCTGCGCGCTGGGACAGGTGGGGGCGTGGGTTAGGGTCCAAAACTCCGTCCCTTCTGTTCTCTGATTGGTCCGAACAAAAATCTACCGGAGAAATGGTTGTTAATGAGAGAAGTCCCAGACTGTGCAGTGAAGGGAAATGAGAATTGAGCGGAGCTGTGCAGGAAGGCGAGGGCCAGGCTAGTAGGACATGTAAAGTTTGCCAAATAGTGGATTAACCTAATCAGTGTTCCACCGGTTCCCCTTAAGCCCATTCCTGCAGTTGGTGAACCTTTTGAACGTGTTCTGGTGGACTGTGTGGGTCCTCTGGCCAGAACAAAGGCTGGTAATCAGTTTCTCTTAAGTTATCATGTGCGCTGCCACTCGCTTCCCTGAAGCTATTCCATTAAGGAGAAGCATAGCACCTACCATAACAAAAGCTCTTTTGAAGTTTTTTGCAACTTTTGGTCTGCCTAAAGTTATACAGACTGATCAAGGCAGTAATTTTCAGTCCAAACTTTTCCAGCAAACTTTCCAGTCTTTTGGTGTTTAACACATTGCTTCTAGTCCTTATCACCCTCAGTCACAAAGTGCACTTGAGAGATGGCACCAGACTATTAAGTTTGTCTTGAGACGGGTAAAAACTGGGATGAAAGACTTCCTTTCTTGCTGTTTGCAACCCGAGAAGCAAAGCAGGAATCTCTTGGTTTTAGTCCTGCTGAATTAGATTTTGGGCATGGTGTAAGAAGACCACTGAAGGTTCTGAAAGAACAACTCCTGTCAGCTGACTCACAGCCACAATCTAATGTGCTTGAGTTTGTCACCCAGTGTTGGGAACGTCTTCATCATGCTTGTTCGATAGCAAGAAAGTCTTTGTCTGCTGCCCAAGGGAAAATGTAAAAGCTATATGACAAAAAGACTGTACAGTGGTCATTCGAACCAAGTGACAAAGTACTCATGCTGGTGTCCACACCTGGGCTATCTCTTGTAGCACAATTTGTAGGCCCATACGTGGTCAAAAGAAAAGCCAATGACATAGACTACATTATTCATACCCCTGATAGGCGGCGCCAAACGCGTCTGTGTCACATAAATATGTTAATGTTGTTTCACTCCAGAGAAGATGAACGCAAGGACTCATCTTGTGAGAACTCTCCCAAAACTGCATCCATCTCTCTTGTGTCTGGAGATGTCCACCCTGATGGTTTGAAAAAGTGTCATGAAGGCCACTGTGGTAAACTCTCAAACTCTGTCATTCATGACTCTTTGGATGCATATCTGTCCTATCTTCCCAGGGGTGAGAAGGAGGATGTGGAAGGGCTGATCCAGTTGTACCCTATACTTTTTGGAGACGTGCCCTCTAGGACCTCGGTATTGGAGCATGACATTGACGTGAGCGACGCATCCCCCATTAAACAGCATGCATACCATTGTTCCCCAGCCAAGAGGGAAATGATGGACAAAGAGGTTCAGTATTTATTGGAAAATGGTTTGGCTAAACAAAGTCAGAGCTCCTGGAGCTCTCCATGTCTTTTGACACCAAAGTCTGATGGTTCTCATCGTTTATGTACAGACTTTAGAAGAGTAAATGCAGTTACAGTCCCTGACTCGCATCCATTACCTTGTATGGAAGACTGCATAGACAGCATTGGTGCAGCCACCTATATAACCAAGTTGGATCTGCTGAAAGGGTACTGGCAAGTTCTCCCAACTGCCAGAGCTTCTGATATTTCAGCTTTTGTCACCCCAGACCACTTCTTACAATATATAGTAATGCATACCTGCAAATATTACCGGTGTTTCTGCAAGAACTTCTCAATGGTAGTGGCTCCTCTAACAAATCTGTGTAGTCCAAAATCAAAAAGGCGTTCAATACAAGATCAACTGGACTTTATTTGTTGCAGAAAACGTTTCGACTCCCATCCAGGAGGCTTTTGGGAGTCGAAACGTTTTCTGCAACAAATAAAGTCCAGTTGATCTTGTATTGAACGCCTTTTTGATTTTAACATGTCCTGGACGACTGAGAATCTTCACCAGCATGTGTAGTCCAAAGAAACCATTCACATGGACTACAGAATGTCAACATGCATTTGACTGTGCAAAGTCCTTACTATGCAGCACTCCTGTATTAGCAGCTCCTGACTTCAGCAAGGTCTTCAAGCTGGAGGTAGATGCAAGCGCTACTGGGGCTGGAGCAATGCTACTCCAAGATGGACCAGATGACATCAGTCACCCAGTTTCCTACTACTCATTTAAGTTCAAGCCTCGCCAATTGAATTACTCTACAATAGAGAAAGCCTTGGCCATGCTATTAGCTTTGCAACATTTTGAAGTTTATGTCAGTTCACCAAGTCCTGTTATAGTCTATACAGACCATAACCCATTAGTCTTCCTGAACCGCATGTACAACCACAACCAGCGGCTAATGCGGTGGGCTTTGCTGGCCCAATAATATAACATAGACAGACATAAAAAAGGGGTTGAAAATGTGATAGCTGATGTACTTTCCAGGATGTAGTGCTGTAGTACAAATGACGTAAGTTGAAGTGCTGTCATTATTTAATGAAGAATTTTATAGGGGAGGGTGTTACGGTCACTGACCTCTAAGGGCTCTCTTTTCTTGAGGGAGCCCTCTCTCTCCTATTGTTTTTCAGTTCTACCTGGCTGCTTGTTACGACCGATAAAGGCCAAAACATACAAAGTGGGCACTGGACACAGAAAAAGAATTAAAACAAATTTTATTAAACTAGAATAAGGTCCTCCAGGCTGGCAAGGTCCTCCCAGGCTTCTCTCACCAGGACTGGAGCGTCCTCGTCTGGTTCAGCATCCAAAGGAAAAGAAAATTAAGAAAAAGTTCAAAGAAATGGTGGACCGGTGAGTCGGGCCAAAAAGAATAAAATGCCATCCAGGCAAACCCAATCCTGTACAGGGCCGTCGTGTCTTCCCAGGTGACGATCTACCTTACAAAAGTCCCTCTCTACACAAACAAAATACGAAAACAGGACTACCAACCCTCACGCAGTCAAAAGTACAAATAAAACCCACTGTTAACCCCAGCTGCCCCCCTCTTAGACAGCTGCCTAAACGCTTCTCTTAACGTCCCCAAAAATGAATCAGACTACAACGGTCCAAGCCCGCACACCAGTTTAGGCTAGAGTCCAACAAAAACACTTAAAGTGTCTCAACACTCACAACTCTCTATTTAAGCAACCAGTTTTTAGGCCTTAAGAGCACACACCAGCTTACCCTAACTCCAACAGGAGCAGGTCAACAACAACCAAGGAGAGGTGGAGATCTCCCAGAGTTACTCAACATAACCCAGTGGCTGTTCTCAATAGTTACCTGAAAGTGTCTTCTCAGCAGTTCCAGTGAACCTTAGCTGACTTCTCACACTTGTAAAGGATATATAGGAGGTCAATATTAATACTGACCTCTTTACCTTAATTTATTTACTTATTCAGATTGAATAGTAATTTCACGGATTCTTTTCTTTTTCCATTTACCCAATATTTCTGTGATCTTTATGATGGATAAGTAAAACAGAAGCCATAGAGTGACAATGGAAACGTTAACTTAGTTTGGTATACCAAAGACACTACCATTTATAGCTCCTGGCCTCTGGCTCAACTTATCCCATTCTTTCAACCTTGGCTCTCGACGGAGGCAGTCGCTAGTCCTTTCCTCTCCCGTCCTCCCCCACCCCTGCTGCTGCCTGCAGCTCCTCAGCAAAGCACCTCGAACGCAAATTAAGATGGATTGGAGGTTTGGGCATTCGATTCTACGAACAAGATTTCTACAGAAGAAAAGGCACAAGGGGAGCCAGTCCACCCTCACAGAGTGACGAAGAGGATACGCCATGGATTCCTGTGGGTGTGGATGGTGTGCGTCTCGCTCTCTGTGCTGTGCTCTGTGGAGGTGAAGAATCTGGATTATATTGGATTACGATGGCAGCACTTTGCTTTTTGGCGTTTGTGGAGCACTGGCCTATCGCAAAAGAGGGAGACTTCAGCAGGACTTAATGCCTGGAGCACCAGACGTCTGGTCTGCGCGGTGACCTCGAGAAATCAGCTGTTTGCGAGCTTATCCAGAAGGTGAACATATCACCCTCAGATTGGGACTCTGGATGCTGTGGTCAACATCTGAGGTCAGAGCTTGGATCAGTGGAAAAAGTCCCGAATTGGATCACTTGGAACAGAGTCGCCCTTACAGACTGAAGGCTGCAGAAATTACAATGTGAGCCTGAAGTGAAAATATTTGTCAATTCTTATCTGACTCCCTTGGAAACAGCCTTGAAAAAGGCTGGATATCTAATTTCTCCTGAGATGTGCTCTACTGTGGACAAAACAGCTGCTCTCTTGTCTTGTCTGCTACCCCCCCCCCCGGAGAACTTTTCTATGAGCGTTATCGGAGGCCGGCTGGTCAGACTGTCGCTATCTGGAATGTCTCATGGACAGAATCCTCCCTGCCTCAGTCTCAACATGCAACATGTAACTGTCTTAAATGTGCTTATTGGTATAGTTTTTACTGTGTCATGCGGTGTCTTGGCAGACAAAATGTGATACTTTTTTTTTTAATACCAACGCTGTGACCCTCGTGGTACTTTCCTTTTTTCACACCTTTGACCTTCATCCCGATACGGATGAGAGAGGCCGCGCTGAAGAACATGTCATGTGTTCTGAATAGGCAGAAGCTTCACACACTTATACCCCCTCAGGATGACTGTACGTACATATTCACGCTGTATTGGTGAAAACTGGTGCAATGTTAATAAAAGCTCTCTTTGAATTTATTTAAAATAAATCAACTAAAATTAACACCATTACACTTGATTGATGATTTCACTTTCTTGCAATTTAATACGTCAGCACATTTAAATTGTAACAAGACACAAATACAGGATGTCATTATACTTGGTCTGTGGCTCTTAGCTTAAATATAGTTACCAGCTTAGAATGGAGATGTAAAGATTTAAGAGGGAGAGGTTAAGAGAGGAAGTTATTTATCTTGAGTGTAACCAGAAATGACACTTTCCATCCGACTTCTGCTAAATTCCAGGTACGTTTGTAAACAGCCCTTTACCTTTTGACGACAGCCCGGTAAGAGAAGACCTTGTAGCTTTTCAGATGCACGGGGTCCTTGCGGGGCCAATACATCTGAGCAGGTTATTCGTTTACCTTCCAACGTCTCCTGGTTTCGCGTTGGTCATCAGAAAATGCGTCAGCTCCTGACCTCTGGCTCAAGATAACTTATTCCAGAAAGGAATAAAGTTCTGAGCTTACGCTCGGTTCGAAGTGGACTCATAACAACATGTTATTAGTCTTTAACTGAATGACGTGTCCTTAATGTTTGACTGACGTTCATTCAGTTCTTTGGGAAGACCTCATGCTAAGACTTACTCCAGCAGACTTCTCTCGTTCCAGCAAAAGCTTAGAACCTTAGTAGAAGATCTGAGAGGAGAGAGACTTGTCTTTTCCCGATTGGTCCAAAAAAGAGCCAGTCGAGCAGTTCACTTGTTATCACGATTCAAGGTGAAATTCAGAGCAGAGAGAAATTGTTTAGGAAAAGTGTCTCAGTGAGGAGACTTTCAGACGCTAGTGAGAGTTTTAGCTGAAACTCAACAAAAACAACTTCTGAGAAAGGCAGTTTGACATATTATCTGAACTTTGACACCTTTTCATTTGTAGAAATGACACAACATATACATATGTGATCACAAGACATGTAAATTACAACACTGTTCATGAATAAACACAAGTGATGCTCTGATTATATTTTGTATTAGAACAAAATCAAAGATAGAAATAGTCTCTTTTGAGTGAATATGTCCTTTGATTCAAGCTAATAAAATAAATTGTGTTAAGTGTCAGATTACTGAAAGGTCAGTAAAGGTCATCTCTGGAACGGTTCAAAAATGCACAGGTGTATCAGAGCAGACACGGTCATGCCTACTACACACTTTCTAACAGGCTTCAATAAGTCACCACTCATTCACCAAGCCTTACTTGTTACGAGCCTCCACTAGCTTACACTAGCCTTCACTTCACACAACTTTAGTAAGCACTAAAGTTGCATATGAGCAACCCTTTGCTCCACATGTACTGTTTAGGCAGCACCAGTCATTTAAGAGCCTAAGCTCAATGCAAACTCTACATGAGAGATCAACTCACAGTGATCAAAAGTGGGTGGAGAACACACCTGAACACACACATGCAGCAATACAGCTACCTTAATCAAAACTTTCTTTACCTTTCAAAAGGATCACAAGTTGCTCCAACAAGCCTCTTGCTTGCGTCCACCAAACTCAGTTGGCAATCTCAACCTCACACTTGCTCTCAGCAAGGTTCCACTCACACGCTCTGAGTTAAATCAGAGACATCACCTCTTAGCTTGACTAGAGGTCACACTAGCTCCTAACAGAGCCCTAACACAACTCCCTTCTTAGAAGTACTCACCACATAACCAGGGTGGACGGAGAACATCCCTGGTCCCACAATCTGTTTCACAGAGAACTCCACAGAAGCTCAGCTCAGCTTCTCCATTTAATGCAGCAAACCCCTGTTTCATACATCAAAACCTCCGTGCTCTTCATGACCACAGCCTAAAGTTTTATAGGCAGGATCTGCAGTTTGACAGCAGCTCTGCCTAATCAAGCCTGATTATGACAAGCTGAGTAAAATAAATGCTGCAGTAGGTTGCTGCTGTTTGTTTAGCAGACTGCAACCAACCCAAACTCAACAATTATGTTTTTTTTTTTTAACTCTGAACCCCCTCAGGTACATAACACTGCCACAGGTGAAAAGTGTTTGAGCTCGTAAGCCACCCCATAAAGAGCTTCATGCCAGAGATGTCAGGTCCCTTTTTCTCTGGGCCTTGATCTGCTGTGAGCTTGTCTGTGTGGTTTGTGGAAACTTAACTGATCTTGTTGTGAGCATTTTTGGTGAAGTTTGTGAGTGCCTAACTAATGTTTATTTTTTCTTTCTCTGTTTACAAGGGAAGCTGGTAGGGGTTCTCTGCCATTTCTGTTCTAAACCTTTTCTCCTGTTTTGTGGATAGCTAGGGAGCTCAGCCTTTGTACTTTTAAGTTTACTTCTAGCTACTGTAGTTATATATTTTCTTTATAGTCAGAATGGGGTGTTTTGTTTATTGTTTTGGCCTTGGAGACCCTGAAGCTTAAAGCTTCCCTGTGTTTGCCTGTTTGTTTTTTTAAATTGTAAATTAAACCTGTTCCTTTACTGACATCAACTGTTGTTTTTTTTGTTACACCCAGTGCCAGACTTATACCTTATTAGCCTAAGGGTGGGGTTGTAACACAAACTAGTTCTGAATTATTATTATTTTTTTCATTCAACCTTTATTTATACAGGCTAGCCTCGTTGAGCCACGGGGACTCATTTACAAGAGGGACCTGTTTCACTCACACCCAGGGTCAATTTAGAGTTACCAATCAGCCTAACATGCATGTTTTTGGACTGTGGGAGGAAACCGGAGCACCCGGAGAAAACCCACGCATGCACAGAGAGAACATGCAAACTCCACCCAGAAAGGCCCCCGGACCGGGATTTGAACCGGGGACCTGCTCGCTGAGAGGCAGCAGCTCTACCAGTTGTGCCACCGTGCTGCCCCAAATATTTACAAATATGTCTGTCCCCTTAAGATTATAACAACTTTGTCTTTTAACAAAATGTATTTGGATACTTAAAGGTAATGCGTTATTCTGAGCCCTATACATAACTGATAAAACATAATCTACCAAATCATGGAACTTCAATAACATCAGTTGATAAAATACTGTGCTTGATGGATGACAGTAATGCTCTCTGGTGATAATTCTTACAGCTCTTTTTTGTAAAACAAAAATAGGCTTAGTAATAGTTTTACACATTTCCCCCCAAACATCAATACAATATATTAAGTGTGGAACAATGATTGTGTTATACAATACATACAAAGCTTTATCATTCAATAGGTCTCTGACTTTGTACAGTACTGCAATCGATTTAGCTATTTTTATTCTTACAGAATTTATGTGTTGTTTCCATGTCAGTTTGTCATCAATGATAACACCCAAAAACATCACCTCTCTCACTCAACAAATCTCAACAACCTCAATTTTGAATGGAACATCAACAGTTTTCTTTTTATTACTGAATATCATGTGGGGGAGTGGTGGCGCAGAGGTTAGAGATGGTGGATCTGTGATCGGAAGATCGTCGGTTCATCCCCGGTTTCGACAACATCAAAAAATGTGGGTGGAAAAAGGTGAAAGCCCACACCTGCATCCATACTCATTCGCCCCACCCTGGGCCCCTGAGTAAGGCCCTTAACCCCCACCATCTGCTCCCTAAAACAAAAAAAAGTCTCTTGAAAATGAGTTCTTGTGGCGCAATGAGTCTACCTGGATAAATAAAGGGTAAATGAAATGAAAAAAAAAATTGTTTTATCTAGATTTAATGATAATTTATTAAGTTTAAACCAAGTTTGTATTTTGACAAATTTTGTCTATCAATTCCAACATCTGTTCTATATCTTTACCCAAACAAAAAAATGTGGTATAATTTGCAAGAAGTGTATTAAAAGATGATGGGAATAAATCCAAGACGTCAGAACATTTTGGTCTCATAAAAACAGAACAATATTTTTGCTTAGATGAGAAAAATGAAGAAAAACATGAGATATGGTATTTAAAAAAAAAAAAAGATCTCTCACAACTTGTCCAAGACAGGGCATGGTTTGAGGCATCAAAAAAACCTACCACAGCAAAGCAACATACTTTGTAAATAGACGTGATACATGAAAGGCTGGTGAAGACATTGGATTTTAAAGGGATTGTGACATGATTTTTTTCCTATTCATAAAATTGCTCAAAATATATATATTTTATCATTTAAATATGTTTGTTTTTGCAAACAAAATGATAAATCACTTTAATTTTGCTTTAAAAGTGATTTTGAACTTCAAGCCGTGTTTAATCATGGGAAATCCCATTACACGCGAACGCACCATCTGTGATGTCACACCGGGCAGAGCTCTGGGCTTGTCACAGTGCGCAGGTATGAGCAGCTCGACATGAAGGAAGTCTGATACAGCATCAGACCTAAATTAGATCCTGTTGTTTCTTGTTCCATCACCCAAACAATTTTCTGCTTCCCAAAATGAAGACAAATAGCTCAAATCTTCACATAGATTGCTAAATTCGTCCAGTTTTAAATTGTCCGCTATTAAAGACACCACAGCCCTCTGCCCAGTGTGACATCACATATGGTGCGTTCGAGTGTAATCGGATTTCCCATGATTAAACACGGCTTGAAGTTCAAAATCACTTTTAAAGCAAAATTAAAGTGATTTATCATTTTGTTTGCAAAAACAAACATATTTAAATGATAAAATATATATATTTTGAGCAATTTTATGAATAGTAAAAAAATCATGTCACAATCGCATATTTCAGAGCCCGCCCTCTCAGCCATTGTCCAGATAAGAGGTGTTATTTATCATCAGCTCAGTTGAGGTTCCATCACATGTCCACGGCCTTGGGGAAGGGAGGGGTGAGGAGACAGACAAATCAAAACATACCAGAAGGAGTTTAGATAAGTCAGCCGTCAAGGCCACAGCTTGGGTCAGGCAGAACTCATGAATTGCTGTTTCTGTCTTTTAAAGTCTTGCTGGTATACTGTATTCGTCTGATGGAAAATCAAAACAGCCAAATTTATTCCTTACGCCAAAGTCCAGCTCACAGCTCCAAGATATTCCCACCTTCATGTGTGCTGCTAGAGAGTCCACAGTCCTGATAAACAGCCTACTCCATCCAGCTCTCTGACACAGCTGCACATAATTCAGTCTGAGTGCTGCCAAGCTTCGACACATCCACACAAATTTGTAGACAATCCAGATTTCACCAGCCAAGCAGCAAAACAACCAGTTTTCATCATGAATCCAATTTGTTTCCATAAAGGTATGAGGGTCCTCCTTACCCTGACTCCTGTTGGGAGAAGTTGAACAATTTTGTTGAGAGACCAACTGATCAAGTCCTTTGAATTAGGAAGGTATGCAGAAATTTTTTTTTAAGCTGCAAGCAGCATTGAGGCCCTTGCAGCTAAGCACCGTTCCGGCCTTATTGTGGCAACCGCGGGAGCTCCAGCTAGCCCGCCCAGTTGCTATCTCGAACGTTCTCGTGCCTATCCCGCAACCGTTCGCTAGGGTGCGCATTTGTCAAATCTTCTAAATCACCTGCGAACTCAGTAGCTCCAGCAACGTCTCCCGGTCACAATGGTGAACGCTCCTATTCCGTTCCCACACGCGTCCACCAGAGTGCGCATTCCGCCCTTGTTTCAGCTGTGGTTGTTTTAAAGGGCTTTGTAAATAATAATAATTATTATTATTAGTAGTAGTACTATTGTTTTTATTCTTAGGTGTGTGGTCCCGGTTAACCTTTTGTTACTTGCAAGAAGGATCAAACATGGCCCCGACCAACTCAATATCTTCAATATCGTCTTCGTCACAAGCCTCAGGAAGAGCTGACAAGTTGTAATTGTGTTCTGCCAAGCTAGCCTCCATATATAAGATTCCCAGAAGCCAAAAAAATGTAAAATGAATACGGGAATGGTTTCCAAAGGATGCCAAACTAAGAACAAAAAGCTTTACATCGTTTTAAAGTGGGGCTAGCTAAACAATGTTATGTATTCTGTGGTTCACCTTAAGAGGGTGAGTGTTTTTAAACCTCCATGCTGTGTGTAGATTGGCTGCAGCCTGCTGGAACTCCAGCACCCTTTTAGGAAGCACCTTTTTTTTCTCTCCCAGACTTTAATCAGGCTTGATTAGGTAGGGCTGGTGCATCACATGCTAGAGGTCCCTTTAAAAGCCTGAGGCTGAGAGCTGTGAGGTGCGGAGTTGTGAAAGAACAAGCTGATGTGAACAAACAGAGGCTTGTTTGGTGGAGATTCTGCTGAAAGCCAAGCAGAGTGTTGGAAGCCAACTGAGGTTGGGTTTGAGACAAGAGAAATCTTGTTGGAGTGACTTAGACGCCGTTTTAAAAGGTAACCAAGTTTGATGACAGCCGTTGTGCTGTATTTTGTACATGTGTTTCAGAGGTGTAGTTCTACCCACCCTGGCCACTGTGTTTTGAGCTCCTTTAAGGAGTCGAAGTGAGCATTTGCGTGCTCATGAGGACTCTATAGTTTGTGTTAGAGCACTGTTAGTACTTGTATGACCTCTAGTTTACCTGAGAGGTAAGGACTTAAGCACTGAGGCTCAAGTGTGTTTAGCTTGTAGAGTTGTGGGGTTTGTGTCTGTCTGTAAGACAGCACTTGTGTTTTTTCTCCTCTTTCTTTTTATAACTTTGTATGATCAGGTGGGCTTGGTAGTCCTGTTTTCGTTTTGTTTATATTTAGAACTGGTGTTTTTACAGGTAGATCGTGGTCTAGACCAGCTTCGACGGCCCTGTATAGAGTTGGCCTGGTTTGGACTACGTTATAATGTTTAGCCAGCTCATCTGATCCACCTTTCAGTTGTTACTTTGTTTCTTTTTGTTCCTGACGTGGGTGCCAGAAGAAGGACGATTGGTTCCAGACCTAAGGAATCGGCCAAGGAGGACCTCGCCAGTGACTAAAGTCTTTAGTTTAATTTTAATAAAATTTTTGTTTAAACCTTTTTCTTGTATCATACGTCCTTTACATATGTCTCTGGCCTACGGGTGGTAACATATTTATTGGGGGCTTGTCCGGGATTTTTGACTAACAGAGCTAAGTGTTTTAGGACCGCAGTTAATAGGATTGCTCCTTGCTAAATTTGGTGTGTTTTGACAGTTGTATGCTGTAGTTTGCGCTCTCTCTGGTCTTGTCAGCACGGAATTGCTGATTGTGCTGAAACACATGTGTGTTTTGTGTGTGCTACGTTCAGGGACAACCTCAGACGTTTTTTTTTTGACACTGTTAAATATAGTGGTTTGTAAGAACAGATTAAGAGTTCTCTCTAAAAAAGCTAAGTCTGGTCCTCTGGACATTCAAAAAACAAAACAAAACAAAGCAAAAAAATTGTAGAAACGTTTCGTCTTTCGTCCGAAAGACTTCCTCAGTCTGAGATGCTGTATTCAGCTCAGTCTTATAAATAGCAACCTCTCATGCCGGGTACCCACCAAACGCGTTTCGGGTTGCGGAAACGGCCGGTTCACATTGAAAGTCTATGTGGAGACGCGTCGAGGTGCGGCAAATGGTGAAACTGCGCGTTTTGAGCGTTTCAAGCGGCGCAGCAGTTCTTTCCCGCGCATGCGACGCGTCCGAAGCAGCCGACGCGTCCGAAGCAGCCGACGCGTCCGAAGCAGCGTCGAGCAGCCAAAAGTTCAAATATTTGAACTTTGGCTGCTCGACGTTGCTTAACGTGTCATAGCAACCAATCGGGAGCGACTCTGCTGTGTGATGACGCAACAACGACGGGACTTTTTTAGGACTTTTTAAACTTACCCCAGCGAGCCTCCATGAAGAAACCAGCCTCCGGTAAGAAACTTGGCATTTTTATAGTTGCTGCTGTCCGCTCGAGCTTACGATAACCCCAAACATTAAAAAAAACATTTTAATCTCAACAAAGACTTTTGGAGCTACAGTTCGGCTCGTAGAAAACCCACTCAAGTAGTAATGAGGCTCACGTAATGCTGATTTCATCTGCTCAAAACAAACAAACCCGACCGGAAAAGGAGCCAGACCTCCTCCCAATGCGCATCATCAGACGCGTCTTGAGTGTGAACAGATTCTGGTGACAAGCGGCCAAAAGGGTGCGGCAAGAGCGTTCTGGACGCTCCAAACGCGTTTGGTGGGTACCCGGCATCACGGTGGATCAACCAGTTGGCTGATGACAGCCGAAACCAGCTGCTCACATGATCAAGGAGGACCATCAGCCTAACGATGGTTCGTTAACACCCTGATGGTTGTTTGCTATTCACAGAGGGCTGAGTGATACTAGCAATAACAGCATTGTAAGAGGGGGACAGTTGGATCCCGAGGCCTCCAACCCTGTTTAATGACGGACAGTTTCTTTTCACAAAGATGACCTCCTTTACTCCTCTTTCAAACCATCGTTCCTCTCTATCAAGGATGTGAACATCTTCATCCATGAAAGAGTGACCACTGGCCTGGAGATGAGTGTAGACTGCAGAGTCCTGACCTGATGATGTTGATCTTCTGTGCTGGGCCATCCTTTTGGCCAGTGGCTGTTTAGTTTCCCCAACATAAGACTGTTCATAGCCCTCCTGACACTGAACAGCATACACAATATTACGCTGATTTTGCCAGTGGACTGGATTTTTGGGATTAACCAGTCTTTGCTGTAATGTATTTTGGGGTTTAAAAGCCACTGGGACATTGTGTTTAGAAAATAAACGTCTCAATGTTTCTGAAACTCCCGCAACATATGGAATGACCACTGGTCTGGGTTCCTTCTTTTCACCTGATGGCTGGCTGAAGTCCTGTTTGGGTTTCTTCTCTGCTTTCAGGAAGGCCCAGTTAGGATATCCACATTTCTCTAGAGCCTGTTTTGTATGTGATTTCTCTTTCTGTCTGGCTCCGTGGGGACGTTGTCTGCTCTGTGTCTGGCTCCTTCTGTCAGGAGCCAGACAGAAGGAGAAATCACACACAAAACAGGCTCTAGAGAAATGTGGATATCCTAATTGGGCCTTCCTGAAAGCAGAGAAGAAAACTAAACAGGACTCCAGCCAGCCGAAAAGAAGGAACCCAGACCAGTGGTCATTCCATATGTTGCGCGAGTTTTTTGCTTTGTTTTGTTTTTTGAATGTCCAGACGACCAGACTTGGCTTTTTTAGATTTTTCTACCTGGATTATTGAGCATGCATCAAGGTATTTTGAACCACTTTTGCCAGGATTGCCTCAAACTTGTTAGAGAGTTTGAGAAAACAGCTAGGAAGAGGGCAGACTACAGGAACCACTTGCGATTCAACCTTAGATGCAGACAAAGTGGCATCATTCCCAAGAGCCTGGAACTGAAATCGGCGGTCAACGGGCACCGGGCAAGCAAGATCCTTCAGAAGGCACAGACGCAGCTGCTGAATGAACGGGTAAGACGGACCAATTTTACTACTGAGGCCTTGAAGGCCAAAGAAAAGCACATTAAACAAAAACTAACAACGTTCCTAGATCAGACCACACTTCAGCAAGTGATTGACTGTACAGATCAGAAAGGCTTAGCACAGCATTTCAAGTCCAAGACTCGACAACAAAACAAATTTAACTTACTGATAACTTGTCAACACCATCACAATTCCAATAACAACACATTCAGTGTAAGACAACACTCCACTACACAGTTACATGCCAGGGAGACAGAAAAGTGGGTGAAGAATTTATCTGACAGACAGCTCACCCAACCGGAGACAGAGATTCTTGCCAGGGGACTAAACTTTGCAGTGGCACCAAGTAGAATTCCGCTGGTGGAGGTGATCACAGCCACTGAGTCAGCTATCCGTAACAACAAAATTAAAGAGTTTGAAGCAGAACAACTCAGAGTCAAAGTTTCAGCCAGTCTCAGTAATGCCAAACCAACATTAGAGAGAAGGATGCACTCACCACTCTTAGCAAGGACAAAAACATCATTATTCTCCCAGTAGACAAAGGAAGGTACACAGTGATTTTGAACCAGAAAGACTATCATGAGAAAGTTATGTCACTCCTTAGTGACTTAACCACTTATGAACCGCTGAAAAGAGATCCAGGAAGTGGTTACAAGAAGAAGTTGATAGATTGCCTGAAAATTTTGAAGCAGGACAAGGCTATTGACAGTATTCTGTACCACAGACTGTACCCAGGGGAGGCCACGCCAAGTCTGTATGGTTTACCCAAAATCCACAAACAAGGTGTACCTTTAAGACCAATTGTTAGCATGATTAACTCGGTCACTTACAATGTTTCCAAATATCTGGCATCTGTACTCATCCCTTTAGTTGGCAGCTCAGAACACCACATACAGAACACCATGGACTTTGTGGATAAGGTGAGGGATGTCATCATGGAGACTGATGAAACAATGGTCTCTTTTGATGTTACATCACTCTTTACGTGCATTCCTGTTGATGAGGCAGTAGAGGTGGTCTGTATAAGGTTAAAATCAAACACCACTCTGAACAGCAAGACCACGCTTTCCACAGAGCAACTGTATCAACTCTTGAAACTGCCTGCAGTCAACCTACCGGTACTTCACATATAGAAAGCAATATTATAGGCAGAAACATGGCTGTGCTATGGGGTCTCCAGTTTCTCCTATTGTTGCCAACCTGTACATGGAGGTAGAAAAGAGAGCCTTGACGTCCTTTTCAGGGAGACCACCAAGTCATTGGTTCAGGTATGTTGGCGACACCTGGGTTAAAATTAAATCTCAGGAAGTCCAACATTTCACTGATCACATCAACTCTGTGGATAAATATATCAAGTTCACACGAGATGTAAAAAATGGCAGGTTGGCTTTCTTGGACTGTGAGGTCACAAACCCACCCACACAGACCAGTATTTACAGTTTGACTCCCATCACCCTCTGGAGCACAAGTTAGGAGTCATCAGGACTCTGTATCACAGAGCAGACAACGTCCCCACTAACTCAGGAGCCAGACCGAAGGAGAAATCACACACAAAACAGGCTCTAGAGAAATGTGGATATCCTAACTGGGCCTTCCTGAAAGCAGAGAAAAAAACCTACCGGTAAACAGGACTCCAGCCAGCCATCAAGTGAAAAGAAGGAACCCAGACATAGACCAGTGGTTATTCCGTATGTTACAGGGAGTTTCAGAGAAACTGAGACGTTTATTTTCTAAACACAACGTCCCAGTGGCTTTTAAACCCCAAAATACATTACGGCTAGGGTTGGGCATCGAGAATTGAGAATCGTTCGGAACCGGGACTAACTGTCCGGTTTTCCCGGAATGTGAGCAGCTGGTTTCAGCTGTCATCAGCAAACTGGTTGATCCACTGTGAGAGGGTGCTTTTTATAAGACTGAACTGAATACAGCATCTCAGACTGAGGAAGTCTTTCGGATGAAAGACGAAACGTTTCTACAATTTTTTTGCTTTGTTTTGTTTTTTGAATGTCCAGAGGACCAGACTTGGCTTTTTTAGATATGAGCAGTGCGTTATTGCGCAGGCGCATAGCTTAGAGGGAACATTGTATTCTGACTTTTGTGCTTTTTTTCTAATAATTTCATCTTTCATGCTCCTTTCAGTCTATGTCTGCCAATCAAAGTTTATATATATTTTTTCAATTTATTTTTCACTAATTTCTGATTTGTTGTAATCTGTTCAGCTTTTCTCTACCCATTTCAGCTTATTCTGCTAATTTCTGCTAAATTTCTACTCTGTAGTTTTTTCTACAATTTTCTACACATTTCCACTGCTCTCAGCAAATGACAGCTGTTCAAATTGAACATGCATTAACAGTTTAGCAATAAAGCCTTTTCTGACTGGTTTCAACTTCTTCAGCAGCTTTCAGCAGAAATTTGTCAGCAATAAGCATTTACAGGGAATTGACTAGAATCATTTCAGTACTTTGTGAGGCATGCAGCATTTTCTCCCACCTGGATTTGTTCTCTTCAAAGTGAGCGCTGGTCTTAACGTATCGGGACAATTCGATCTGCATGTCGCCAAACAATGGGACCACTTGGAGTTGCTGGAACCACCCCAAAACAAAAAGGTATTTTATTAATTATATTGGACAAAATACCCATTAAAAAAAACTTTTTATTATGGTTGGTTGACATTATGTCTTCTTAACAAGAAAACTACTGTTGCCTTGAAAAGGTTTCATGACAGAAAGTGAGTTTCCATGTCAGTATAGAATTTACTGTCTTAAGTGCCAAAATGAGTTTCACTTCATACCTTAAAAAACTTGTCAATTTTGGTGAGGTTGATCCTCTTCTTGGCATCTAGTTTATAAATGTTGCTGCTGTTTCCATCCATGAGATACAAGCCAAAGCCCATCACCTATAGGAGTGTAGCAGATGTTAGTTGAGGCTCCACAAATCCTGTTACAATAAGTAGAACTACAGCAGCAGCACAGCGCCACAGATCAACAGCTTACAGGTACTTACCTTGAGAAGCATGTGTTTCTCACTGGGAGTGAGATATAGCTTGTTCTCATAGTAATCCACACACAGGTTGACAATGTCAGCCAGCAGCTCTTCATATCCGTTAATCACTTCCAGCTGCTGCTGCAATGACTGAAGGATGATTCAGAACGGACAAAATTATATTAAATCACACAATCATAGTCATCTTTGCATAAATCTAAACAAAACGGTCAGGTCCTCTGGATGGGTTGAAAAAATACAAATTGTAGAAACGTTTGGTCTTTCATCAGAAAGAATCCGTGTATGGTTCGTTCTTTGGTTTTTCCGTTTCAAAACAAAAACGGAAAAACCAATCAAGCTTTGGTTATTCCGTTTTTTCGTTTTAAAACGAAATTAAAAAAACGGTTTTTAAACAGTTTTTCCGTTTTTAAAACCTAAATCTAAAAAATGCAAAATCGAAATAATAGAAAATCAACAGCGTTTGATTTTTGCTTTGCGATAAAA
Organism: Garcialebias charrua; assembly: GCA_038048925.1. Taxonomy (NCBI): domain Eukaryota; kingdom Metazoa; phylum Chordata; class Actinopteri; order Cyprinodontiformes; family Rivulidae; genus Garcialebias; species Garcialebias charrua. The sequence goes on from JBBPBX010053074.1 coordinate 22,707, forward strand.
ATAAAATACGCTTGTTGTTTTAATTTGTAGCGATACCGGAAATGACATACCGGAAGTCGCCAAAGAAGAAATTTTACAGCAGATGAAGAAGACGGCATAAAAACAAAACATTCCTATGCAATGGCTGCACTTGAACCGTTTTCTGCATTGATTATGGAACTTTTTGAGAGAGGAAAATTACACTCTGAAACCAGTAATGTTTTGAGTCGCCAAGGGGCTCCACATTACTCGGTAATGAGTGTCAGAAGGTTTTGTATGGAGCTCAATTTGCGAAGACACAACAACGTGTCGGATGCCGATTTGGAACGTGTTGTACTTTCTTCAGTTTATGGACAATATACTGCGATAAAATGAGAGAAACTTGTAAATACAAGCTAGCTGACGTTAGCTTTCTTTAGTCATTGTGTATACATGGTGCGTTACAGTAATGGACCAGCAGGGGTCCTCTTGCAGGCCAAAACAATATAATAATGAGAAAGTGAGAGTCATAATTATTAACAATGTACATTTATCTCGTACCTATTACCTTCACGTACCTATAATACATCCAGAATAAATATGTCATAGTTTTACTGTAGATTTTGGGGTAAACAGCAATTCAAAGTACTTCAAAATGCTAATTTCAGTTTGCTTATCTATAACTTCTATTGAAAATGTTGATTGATTAAACAAAAGTGTGTATATATGCTTACACACACACACACATATATTATATATATATATATATATATATATATATATATATATATATATATATATATATATATATATATATATATATATATATATATATATATATATATATATATATATATATATATATATATATATATATATATATATATATATATATATATATATATATATATATATATATATATATATATATATATATATATATGTATATATATATATATATATATATATATATATATATATATATATATATATATATATATATATATATATATATATATATATATATATATATATATATATATATATATATATATATATATATATATATATATATATATATATATATATATATATATATATATATATATATATATATATATATGTATATATATATATATATATTATATATATATATATGTATATATATATATATATATATATATATATATATATATATATATATATATATATATATATATATATATATATATATATATATATATATATATATATATATATATATATATATATATATATATATATATATATATATATATATATATATA